>PVJD01005221.1:0-119216 GCA_004026545.1 Mormoops blainvillei
AACTGTAACAGCATAATCAATAAAATATATTTTAAAAATAAATAAATAACACAGAAAGGAGGGAGGGAGGGAAGGAAGGAAGGATGGAAGGTCCACTTCGTAATCCTTGGAACCTGCGCATAAGTTACTGTATGTGGCAAAAGGGACTTTGTAGATGTGATTAAGTGAAGGGTCTCAAGATGAAGGCCTGTCCTAGATTAATTACCTGGGTGGGCCCAGTGATGTAATCGTAAGGGGCCTTATCAGAGGAGGGCAAGACAATCAAAAGCATGAGAAAGGCCGGGACAAGAGAAGCAGAGGTTGGAGTGATGTGCTTTGCTGATGGAGGAAGACGCTGCACGGGAAGGAGGACTGGCGGCCTGGAGAAGGCGGGGAGGGCTGGGAGGCACCTTCCGCCCTGCAGCCTCCAGAAGGAATGCAGACCTTCCAGCACCTTGATTTTGGTCTCCGGCCTCCAGAACTGTAACAGCCTACATTATATTGGGATAACTGGGGTTTTGAAAGAAGATATCAGAACAAAGGAAACAGAAGCAAGAGGCCTATCCTGCCAGAAAAAACAGAAAACTGTCCTGGGCTAAAGAGAAACATGGGTTTCTAAAGCCATTCTTGCGATTAGAAATGGACACCGGTCAAGCTGGTTCCCCAGCTCCACATGCTACCATGCTACCCCCTTGTTGGGTGAGTCCCCAGCATGCAGTGATGGGTCCCCTGCCCGATGGAGTTCAAAAGCCTGCTTGGATGTTGTGGTGGACGTCTGGCTCAGACTGGACCGGTCTGATTCTCTGTCCCAGGAATGGGAAACTCACATAGAAACATCGAGTTGTTGGAAATGTTCAAGCTACGTTACCTTAATAATATCATCCTAGAGAGATCCATGAAACACCTGCGGTTACCTTGGTTCCTGATCTTCCCAAAGTTTATATTTCAGCCCTTCCTTCTTTCAGTAAATCCCTGTTTTCTAAAGTTACTGTCTTAATCCATTTGAGCTGCTATGACAACACATATCCTGGGTAGCTCATAAAAACAAACATTTATTTCTCACAGCTCACAGTTCTAGAGGTTGGAAAGCTCAAGATCATGGCACCAGAGTGGTTTCATTCCATTGAAAGGCCCACTCCCTTGGGGAAGGGATTAGCCAAAGGACGTACATGCGTAAGCCGTAGACAACAAAACAGTGTGGTGATGGCCAGAGGGAAGCGGGGCATGGACTGGGCGGAGCTGGGCAAAGGGTGGACAGGGAAATGGGGACCACTGTAATAGTGTCCACAATTAAAATAAAGTTAAAAGAAAAACTATTGTGTAGAAGGAATGATGATGAGTTCTACACCCAGGAACACAGAATTAAGCCTTAAGCTTGTAAGTTTAGGGTAAAAGGAACACATTGAAATGCCTCTTGTAAGATATAATAATTTGGAACTGACAAAGTAGCTGTAGTTTTATTATTACAAATATTATTACATTAGACCAAAAAAATTATATTAAAAAACGCAAAGGTGAAAGTGAAAACGTGAAATAAATAAAAAACGTTCCCAAACTCTTGCCTGGAGGGGACACAAATATAATGTCAGTTCATTTTTCACTTTGAATTAAAGATAGATTTAGCAACTGCTTTTGAAAAACACCAAACAAATCATCAGTGTAATAAGTTATATAATTTTAGAAATACGGGCATAATAAAAAACAAACTGAATGTAATGCATATAAAAAAGACATCAAGGGAAGAAAACAGCACAGAAGACTCCATATAAGATTATAGAATTCAGTCTGAACTTTTAACTATGGCAATAGCTAAAACTATTAAACAATAGTTTAACTATATTAAACTCCTCAAAAAAAAAAAAAAAAACCTTGGGGATTGACCTAAACAGTAAAGGAAGTTATTTCACTAAGACAAAACTATGACAAAACTAAGCAAGAATAATTAAAGAAAATGAATACACAATCTTCAAAAGACAGCAAGGACCATCATTTTAATATCAGACAAATGAAAATTCAAGGCAAAGAAGTGTTCGATAGGAATAATGAAGTGTCTGTATATAAATGTCAACCTCTTTATTCTGTTAATGTAAAATGTGTCCTTTCTTCTGTGCTTATGAAATAAAATTTTATCATATAATAGGCAAAAATTCAATAAATTTCAACAAGCAATTACTACAGATGCATTCTTTAGTAACAATAATATAATTCTAGAAAACAATTAAAGAAGTGTATATTTTTAAAATCCACAGATCTCATAATTAAAAACCGAAAAATCTCCGAAATGCCTCTTGGATCAAAGAGAGAGAAAGCCATGTGATTAGAGATAATAGACAAAAGAATAGCAAAATAAACCTTTTATATCAAACTTATGGGATATTGACCAAATTGGATTCAAAATAAAGTTCTTAGCCTTAAACGTTTATACTTTTTTAGTTTTGAAAGGACAAAAATAAGTTGATTGAGTAGGCAAGTAAAGTAGTTGATGAAGGGACATTCTCATATGAAAATTAGGAAGGAGGAATGAATATTTTTGATATTGCTGGAGTCAAAAACAGAAAGGGAATTCAATATGATCGCACCTGCTCTTTTCTTTCTATCACACTACCTCGTAGGCGGTTGTAAGTTCCATTTTTCAGCACTGCAATATTCCGTACACTCAAATGACCTGAGAATATATTCAGGGAGCAAATTGTCCACTGGACCTTGACAGCAGGTTGGCAGATGGGTGAGCGGTGGAGTGGGAAGAGAGGGTGTCCCCCGGGAACTGAAGGAACACAGTCTGACCGGCAGCGTCTTGGAATCTACTGTATCATCACAGCGCAGTTCCACACTGGACTGGGACACACCGCCAGACGTCACGTACCTGCGGCCCCTCCAACCTCACTTCACCGTTACTTGGTCTTAACAATTAACCTCTTCAAACATCAATAATATGACAAGTATTTACCCATAATATGATCATCATTATAAACCAACAATCAAGCCCTATTTTTGCCAGTTTATATCTTACTTGCTGTTTTGTGCAATCCTGGGTTGTCCGTAAAGCAGACTAAGACAATTCTTTGAGCAACAGCAAAGGAAGGATGCCCACAATCCCACTGGTGCAGAATTAGACATTTGCTGTTTCAGGGGAGTTATCAATGTACCCCTCAGATTTTTGCCGGGCTCCCTCACATGTATCTTGCCGCTTAGGGCTAACAGGAGGACAGTGCTTCCGTTTCTGGGACACCTAAGGGTCTAAACTCGGCTCTCGTCACACACATCACCTGGCCTCACATCCGAGCTGTATGACTTTGGCAGTGTCTCCTGCTGTTCAAGTGGGGACTTTGTCTGGTATTCTCAGTTACAGAATAAGGACAATATTATCAACGCCCTGGGGTTTTTAAGCACGGTCGAGGAGCCCACGACTAGGGAGTGTTTGGTACAGGGCCGGCACTTGGCGCCTGTCCCTTTCTGCTGTTGATCTTTGCAGTGCCCCCGGGCTCAGCGCTCTGCTCCTCCTCTCACGGGGGCGGCTGGGGCGCGGGGTCCCAGGGGAGCGGAATTCTCAGCCAGCCTTGGTGCTCCCAGTAAGACTGGGCGCGCTGGCTTCTCACCCAGCCTCGCTCGCCTTTTCCCCGTCTTCCTGCTTCTGTGAACTCTAACGAACAACCCGGCCGAGGTCGACTCTTCGAAAGTCCTGGTGAGAATAACATTTCTGAATTCCAAAATCTCAATTAACGGGAGTAATTCCTGGCACGCCCCTCGTCTTGTGCCTCTTACGCCAGCCGGCAGTACGGCTCCGCCTGTCACTTACTCAGTCCGCCCCCTGCCCACACTTTCCCGGGAGCGCCCGGAGCGCAGCTGCCACAGCCCTGTAGACAGCCCGGCCGGCCACCAGGCCCACTGTCTATGGGCCCCTGCCACCTCTCCCAAGGCATGGAGCCCCCAAGTCAGTCACTGAAGCCATTTAGTGCTTTTCAAAATGAGGGCCCCTTCCCCCTCTTAAAAATTCTAGGCTATTAAAAATACCTGAAAGATGCTTGTTATGCCCCCCCCCAAAAAAAATCCTAGAGGCATTTTAGTGAAATAACTTTCACCTTTCTCCATATCCAAAATCCCCAGGTTCAGAAAAATATGTAAGGTGGGTTTTCCAAAGGGGACAGAGCTGACTGACAAATCCCGGATTGACCTAGAATTCTCCTTTCTAAAACAAGCAGGTTTGGTCCCCCTCTGCTAGGAGGAGTTTCTCCCACGAGGGGACTGGACTTCGGATAGGCCCTGTGAATGTGAGTCTCCGTGACAAGTGCAGCCAAGCCCCTGGTACCCCGCTCACGGAGGCTGCAAACCCGGTCCCCCGAGGCTTGTTCGGCAAACTCCAAATCTCCATGGACAAGTCTCCCTATGAGAACGTTCAGGAACCTCTTCGAAAACACCTTAAATGTCTTTTATTTAAAAATAAAAGAGAACATAGAGCTGAGTGTGGCTTTTAATAAATCATATTGACACCTGTTATTAACATTAGCCATGTTAAGAAATAGAATATCGTAAGGCCTCAGAAATCCCCTGTATCTTCCTAATAACATCACCCATCCTCCCCACCAAAGGTAGCCATTGTCCCATGTTTTATGATAATCACTTACTTGCTTTACTTCACTCTCTGCATAGTTTCCTAGGGTTGTGATCATAACAAATTACCAGAAACTGGGGGGTGGGGGTGGGGGGCTTAAAACAATAGAAATTTATTTTCTCACAGGTTTGGAGACTCGAAGTCTGAAGCGAAGGTGCTGGCAGTCCTATCACGCTGAAGACTCTGGGGGAAAAATTTTTCTCTGTCTCTTCCAGTGTCCGGGCACCCCCGGCATGCTTTGGCACTCCTTGGCTTGCAGACACGTCATGTCAGTCTCCGCCCCGTCTTCACATGGCACTCTCCCTGTGTGTCCTCATGGCGTTCTTACGAGGACACCAGTCACTGGACTCAGGGCTCACCCTGACATGGGATGATTCATCTTCGCTTCAGCATATTTTCAAAGACCCTATTTCTAAGAAAGGTGACACAGGTTTCCAGGGGAGACGTGAATGTCAGAAGGGCACCAGTCAACCCAGTACAAACCCTTAATACTTAAGTATATATGCATCCTTGAGTTCTCCAGGCCCTTTTGGTGTGTTTTTGAACTTTACAAAATGGGATCATACAGTATATATATATTTTTTGCGTCTGGTTTCCTTCACTCAGCATTAGGTTCACAATATTTAACCACGATATTACACAGCGCTGAAGTGTGTTTGTTTTCATTGCTTCACAATATTCTGTTATATGAATGTACCTTACTTATCCAGCCTGCTCCTAACAGGTACCTGGGGTTCTGGGTTGGGCTGATTATGAGTATGTGCTATATACACTCTCTCTCACGTCTCCTGGTGTCTACAAGCACACACATCTGTTGCGTGTACATCTATAGCTGAACAATGGCACCTGAATGTATCAAGTTCTAATCCTTGGAGCCTGTAAATGTTGTCTTATTTAGGAATGAGTTAAGGATCTTGAGACAGGGAGAGCATCCTGGATTCTCTAAGTAGGTCCCAAATGCATCAACCACAGGCGCCCTTATCACAGAGAGACTGCAGGAGATTTGACAGACAGAGAGGAGGAGGCAGTGCGACCGTGCAGGCAGGCATCGAAGTGATGTGACCACAAGGCAAGGGATGCTGGCAGCCACCAGACGCTGAAAGGGTCAAGGAATTGATTCCCTCCTAGAACCTCCAGAGGGAAGAGGCCCTGCTGTCACCTTGATTTGGGCTGTGTGATAACTGACTTCTGGCCTCTTGCAATGGAAGAGGATACATTTCTGTTACTTTAGGTCACCAAGTTTGTAGTAATTCTGTGGTCACGGTGGGATAAGAAATACACATGGGTATGCATATTTTCGAAGTTAGCATATAATGCTGAACAGTTTTCTTAAATGGCCGGAGCACTGTACACCATCAATACAGAGGAGCCCCTGTACCCCGGAGTCCTGGGAGTGGCCCTGAGATGCAATGATGACATTCTGCACAGGCTATAGAGGTGTCAGCCAGACACCTGCTCAGTGTTTCACCTACAGCTTCCTGAGACTATTATTTGTAGTGGGGCGTTCTAGTTGGGTGAGTGAGATTCTGGCATTAGACCCCTGCAGAAGATGAGCTATCCTGTCCGAAGTGAGGACCTCAGTAGGCACAAGACGTAGACGCTGGTGTCCACAAGGCAAACCCAGCGCGCAGCATTTAGATAAAATAGAAAGTCAAGGATCTGGCTTTGTTCATTGAGGAGGTGAAATACGCTTCACCAGCATGAGAGCTGATCTCTCAGTGACTGGGCTCAAGTGGTTAGTAGCTCCCCCTGTTCTGGAGGACATGTAAATGACTAAAGGTATATTTGGCAAGATGCACCAGAGGATCCAAGAACAAATACTCAGTCAAGGAGAGGGCAGCTCAGAAATTGATGCCGCGCACTGAGTTGCTTCAGCGGCCGCTCTGTGCTTTAGAAGATGCAAATACGCAGGTGGAAGTGTTAACACACAGAAGCAGCTCAGGGATGGGACTCCCTCCCTCAGAAAAACAAAATACCTGAGCCAGTGGGGACCTGACAGGATACCATGCTGACCATTGAAGGTGATTTGGTCAGGATACTTCAGAGAAAAGGAAAGGTATTAGAAGGTGATACAGAGTTTCGTAGACATAAATGTTCCGTGTGAGGTTCGGGCTTGGGCTGCAGAAACACCTGAGGACGTGGGTGCGTGTGTAAGGAGGAAGAATCGCTCAAGGCTGAAGCAGATCAGGATAACACTTTCCAAAGAGAAGGATTCAAACTCCAGATAAGTAGTTGCTGCCCAAGAAAAATAATCCTCCCAAGGAGGATGGTCAAAAACGAGGCAATCAAGAAAGAAGTGTGTAGGAACTGAGAGCGCAGGTCCATGACAGGAATACAACAGGACCAGCAATTCTTGAACCTCTTTGGGAACAGCAGGGTGGCCTGCAGCTGAAGTCCTGGAGGGTGATAGGGTGGTGACAGAGGAAGAGCTCAGGTCTGGGGAGCAGGTGAACTTGAGCTCGGATCCCAGCTCTACGATTTATAAGCTGTATAACCATGGGCCAGTGATGTCGCTTTTCCACGCTTCAGTTCCTCATCTGTCATTCAAGAACAATGATATTACAGGTTTGTCGTTATGGTTAAATGAGTTAAGGTATGCAGAGGGTGTCTCATAGTGCCTTAGCAAACGCTAGAAGTCCTCCCCTACGCCGCTTCCTTCTTTGCCCACCTTCCTCCTCAATGCGTAGTATGCCACATCCATGGAACCAGAGAAGGGTACTGCTTGGTGGACAGGCAAACACCTACTGTTCATCTCGGGGACACTAATTTTCAAGTCCATAGAAGCCAGGTTTATTTCAGACCTCATCTCCCCAGGGGACTGGGAATTCTGGTTTTTAGTCTCTTAATCTAGTCAGAAAGAAATTTATAACTTTGGTACAAATGCCTAAAATCAAAATATCGAGGGCTCCCATGACCCATCCGACGACAGCTAGAAGAGCAGAGAAGACAGGCTCTGATACCGGCTAAGTCAGGAGAAGCTTAAAAGTTCTTCTTTTAAAGCACCAAGCGATGCCTAAGAGTGAAGTGAGGGACACTTGGGCAGCTGAGAACCTCATTAGGTGACCCAGGCACCTGAGCTAAGTAGGAACAGACCATAAAAGACAGATGCATCTGACCGACAGAGGTGTTTCCTGAAGATGGGCAATTTATTTCTCCTTACAGTTTATTCTGCAACTGTTAAGAAACACAACAAAAACTTCTAGATACCCCAGCTTCTATTAACCATTTGAACCAGGAGAGGGAGGAAGCCTTTCCTGCCATACATAGTTACCTGTGAAGTAAGAGTTGAAGTTCGAAGCAAAACAAGGCCAGTCAAGAATACTCTCCACTTCTTCTTCCAACGTGTAACTTCACGTTTCTTTTCTGAGTGAAGAACTAGTTCAGCAGCTCCTGACATAGGCTCTTTAACCTCCCAGCTGCCCCCTGGACGGATCCCAGAACTCCACCTGGACTGACCGGGTTCCCGTAGCAGAGGCAACCCGAAGACCAAAGCCCCGCAAACAGAAATGCTGAATGAAACATTCTGCAGAAAGTAATTTGTTTGATATCTTGTTACCTCTCTGCTGAGTGTAATAAGGGAGGTTGTTAATTGTTTGATTTACTGTAATAGTCATTCTGCCAACAGCAATAAATAAAGTTAATTAATATAGGGTAACTCACTGCCAGGGAGGCTAGTAATTACCGGAAAATTAAAGAGAAGTTCTCTTTATGGTAGCTCGAAAAGGAAAAAAAAAATACAATCCGTTCTGCTCCTTCTTGAATACCTATCTTTTTAAAAGAAATTTCTTGCCTTAATCTTTCTGTAGAAATACCCTGGGTTTTATCATTTGTGTGCGTGTGTGTCCGCGTGTGTATTTTTTCATCTTCCTTTCGTCAAGATGGTTGCGCACTGATCAAAAACGAGTAACTGGAGCAGTATCTGTCCTCCTCTCCGATTCTGAGGGAAGCTGGAACAACTTCAGAGCACGTGGTCAACCTCCTGGAGTTTCCCGAGTATGGCCAGTCTCTATTATCAAAAGAGACCCACCGGAGAAAATCTTGTTCTCACCAGGCAGCACATTTCCCCCTAATTCTCCTAAGCCAGGGCTCTTTCTGAGACCGGACTGAGAAGTAGCACACTATAACGGAATCAAGATGGTCTTTGGAGTTGAAGACTTAGGCGTATACGCTGCTTAATAGCTGAGAATATTTTTATATATTTCTTAAACTTAAATCTTGGCACTCGGTTCCCTATTCTTTAAAATAGGAACCAACACTTTTTGCATAGGATTTATTTTGGGATTAAATGTGATTTTTTTTCTGAATAAATATGAGCTTCTCTTCCTCCGACCTATTCTTAGATCTTAAAAAAAAAAAGTATAGCCATTTTTCTTTGTTTTCCTTCTTGAGCTGGGTGCTGGCTAGTTTACTGACAAGTTTATTTCTCCCTTAACCAAGTATGCGGCATATAATATGTCTGCTAACCACTCATGGCATCTCATCTCTGCTATTCTGAATTTCCCTTTTCTCACTGTCATTTGAATATTTTGAACTTTATTTCATCTTTTCCTATGCGTTTACGGAGTCACCTTAAATTCTTTCTAGATGAAGAGTTTATGAATACACACATGCACACACATATACAAAATGCAGTGCACACATGGTATGTTCACATATGGACGGTGTGTGAGTTACATTCTGCACTGCTCTCTTTTTCCTGTAACCACACACAGCATGGCATTGCCCCATGTCTTGCCTCCCAGACAAAATCCTAAGTCCCCTGAGAAGGTGAATAGATTTTAATCTCAAGCATTTTTTGAATTGATTTAAATCACATAGCTAGGTTATTTCCTTGATTTACAGCAACTATATGACCTGGTCCCAAAACTAGGACAAGCCTGCCCACAGAATGTGAGACATGCGGTCAGCAGGACCAGGGCTCTTTCCAATACTACTAGTAATCTTTTTCTCTGTAGTAACTACTAGAATCCTTTGAAAAAATGGAAATCCCATTCTCTCTTTCTCTCTTTCTCTCTCTCTCTTTTTTTTTTTACACAACCCAATTTGGTGCTACTTTTGGCAAGCCGATCTGTGATACACGAATCGCAAGTTAAAACTTCAGCCTCAGTGTGGGTGCCATGAGTCTTTTTGAGGAAATGTAGGACAGTTCATCTACGCACCTGCCTGAAGCTGACCAGCCCCATCATACGAGTAAGCTCAATAAAGACTTACTGTATTATCGGAATATTGCAGATTAGGGCCAACAATTCTAGAATCCTTGACTCTGTGTGCCCTGGGCTTTTTCCTATTAGCATCCCTCCTGTTCCTCCAGCCACAAAGTCAAGTACTCAGGGAATTCCCTCCTCTGTTGTCCATCGGAGCCACTCTCTGATCAGGGTTCTAAAGCCAACAGTAGACTAGTTTTTGGAGGCCTGTGTAAACTAACTAGAAATGTTCCTCCTCAGTTAGTGACCTTGAGGCTGTGGGTGTGGGCTTAAAGAAGGGGTCAGTATGACAGGAGTGGTACACAGAAAATAGAAGAGAGTTCTCTATGAAAATTACATGGGTGCACAGTAGTAACTACTTGATCAAGGTCTCTTCTGTGCCTCCTCTACTTGAGTCTTGTGGGCATACTGAAATGTATGGTTGATGGATTAGATCATACTCAATTTATGATGGGCAGGCAGTTCAGATCGCATGTTCCTTAGTGTCCCATGCTTTGTCTCTAGCAAGCTAAGCACTGTTTCCTGAAAAGAGAGGAAATTCTCTACTGAAGATTTAGGGCATTTATCAAAAAATCTTAGATGCCAAACGTGAGACTTTGCTCTCAAGTCTTGCTACAGGACTTGTAAAGCATCTTAATTTATCTCTGAGACTTTCATCTTCCTGGATCTATAGGACCACAATGGCCAAGCAACAGGGCTACTTATAGTATAACTCAAAGTTGATCGACTGGGGATCATCTAAGATTGTCAAGTAATATATAAATGAGAGCAATATATCCAAATAATGTATATGTTGTCTCCAAAATCCACAGAGACCCTCCAATCATTGAGCCTCCCTTTTAAAGACAAGAGAAGCGAAGACACAACTCGTTCCTCACTTTGGGGGCATATTTCACATGGAAGGCCCCGGCATTAATGTGAAATTTGTTTTCTTCCCTCTGACATATATATATCTTTTGTTTTTTGTTTTGTTTTGTTAAGCAAGGTATCTGTAGAACAAATTATTATGTGGAGCCAGATTTACTACAACTGAGTAAGGACTATAAGGGTTTATGGTTAGCCCTGCTGGGTGAAAGCAAACTCATCATTTTTGTTTCGTTTTGTTTTTCTTACAGAAAAAGAAAAAAATAATTTTCAAGATACATAGGATTATACCATGTTCTGAGTTGGTGTGATTTGCTCCCGCATGGAAACATCCGGAGCAACAGCTGCAACTGCTGTCACCAGTGTCACAGTCTCCAAAACTCAGGCTCTAAGTTTTCTACACTGGATACACAGGGAGTTAAGCGGGGGCACAAGAGAAAACACTATGTGCGTTAGTCAGCTATGGGCTGTAGTGACACTGGATGAAGTATTACCCCAAATGACAGGTTGACTGAGGCTCACCTGGTGAGGCTCGTCTCCGGCTGCAGGACGGCGGCTGCGGGCTCTGTCCTCTGAGAGCCCCCTGCAGGCTGCAGATTGGCTGCAGGTTTCCCGTGCACGTTCCCCACATTCCCTTGAGCTGACAGCTATCGGGGGCATGTCCTCTCCCTGCTGAACTCTAGGACCCAAGAGCGAAGCCAAATCGTGCACGCACAGCTCAACGGACACATTCTGTGGGTCAAAACAAGTCACGTCGCCAAACCCCAAAGTAGCGATTCAGGGACTTACACCCCTTCCCACGGGGAAGGGCAGGGTAGCGAGTATTTGCTGAGCGATCATCCAGCCTCTCACATCGCCCCTGCGTATTCCAAACTTGAATGATGCTACTGCTTTTTGTAACTTCTGCAGGGTAGTAGCATTCCTTTTCGTTTGCTATTTGAAGATATGACAGGCCTTTTTTCAATAAAATAGCCCTTACTTCTTGACTGGGGCTTGCTGGAAAATGACTCAAGTTACAGGTGTAGGGGTTAGGAGATACGGTGGTGATGAGCTACTGGAAGAATTATCTTCCTATTACAAGGTAATTGTTTCCAGTGAGCCCATTGCAGGATCTTCAGTCAAGGCAGGAACCTCCTAACCAGACAAGAAAAGAAATGACTGTTTTGACTATTAAATGATGCGTTGGAGGGGTTTGGCAGTCAGTGTACTATAAATTATCTGAATATGGTTCTATATCCCACTACAAGTTGTAGAATGTCACTCTATCCCAGGGAACATCTTAGCTTTAATCTGAGAAACATAATGAAGCTATGAATACAATGGATATTATACTTGTTACTGACAGGATCAGATTTTGAGCCTAATTTTGGCTGTCTCAACCTTATATATGGAATAAATCAAAGTTTCAGCACACTTGGAGAAAGTTACTTGTGGAATTTAGGAGTCTGATTCATTCATTCTTTATTTTGCAGCACTAATTGAAAAATCTTTCCCACCCAACAGTGATTGAGTTCTTCTTGCTGTTTATACAGTTCCAGGTAACTGGCCACTTGATTCGCCCAAGCTTTGCCTTCAAGGGACACTTCAATATACATGAACGCAGATAATTTGATGAGCAGTTTTACCACTGCAGATCACTGTCAGAATTCTATCCTATAATTTGGAAACCGTCCGCCAATCGTTGGCACCAATTCAACGCCAACAGGAATTCCCAATTTGGGGCGCGGGAAAGAAGGAACGTTTATTTCGTGCCAACAGCTCAGTGCTAATACAGCATGACTGTGAAAACAGCACTGCTTCGTAACAGTTGATAGCGCTACAGCACCCCATGAAAACCGCTAGGCTGTGAGGCTGCCCTGGGGCCGGGCGACTTTGGAACCAGGTCCCTCTTCAGCTAGGCAACTCTACCCCATGGTGACCTGCTCCATCCATTACGGTCCACTCTGTCCCACCCTGGGCCAGGCTTTCCCACTCCATGCTGGTCACCTCCAGTAAGATGACTTCAGCGGTCCAGCTCCAGCTGGGAAAAAAGACCTTACACTCTCGCATGGAAAGCACACTCCCTGAGCCAGAGGGGAGCAGCCTTTAGAGACAGGAGTCCTTGCCCCTGGCCCCTGATTGGTCAGAATAGAGCAGCTGCGATTGGTCAGCGCTGTGGAGCTCCAATTGGATGGGGAAAACCTCAGTCCTATTGGTTGAAATAGGACTTCAAGGCCCCCTTTATAAGGGCCGGCTCTGCGGGCAGACACACAGTGCAGGCCGGCAGCCTGGCGCGGACTCTTCTGTGTGAAATACTGTTTGTGTGAGAGGCCCTGAGCAGAAATGGCTGCTCGGCTCCGGTTTTTAAAATCTGAGCCCAATTAGCCACCAAGAGCCCTTCTTGGTAGGTGTCTTTTTTTTCCCTCAGGGCTCATAATACTAACAGCCCTCAAAATTAATAAGACAAAATAATCACATCCAGACCCACCTTTTATGTCCCTCAGGGTCTGTTCTCTTTGATTATGCCGCATGCCAATTTTTGCATCAGTCATGGTTCTTAATTGCAAGCAATAGAAGCCAACATTGGTTGGTTTAACAGAAAAATAACTTATCAAAAGGAAATTGGCTAGTTCACAAAATCTATCTAATTTTCGAGAGTGAGAGAACCAGAACTGACGTCTACGAAGACAGGAATACAGCCCCGAATCCCAACTAATTGGGGGAAACATCCCTGTAGCCCACTCTGGGCACCACAGAAATTGGACACAAGTCACAAGCACTGCTGTCGCCCTGGGACACAGACACGGGTGCTGCCGCTCCTGCTACGGTACCACTCTCTACCCAAAACAGGTTCTGCACAGTTCTTTTTGGCTTTGTGGCCAGTTTACAGGGAGTGTGTGTGTCCGATCAACAGGGCTAGGACACGAATCTCTACTCAACTTGAAAGGTTCTGGAATATTGATTACATAACAGCAGGCAGTTTCTCCCTCTGAATATGGGGACTTCCCCCAACATGTGAAAGAGATTCGGTTATTATGTGGCCAAAACAAATGTCCATTAAACTGAAACAGAGGGGCTCTGTGAAGGACAGAAACATTTCATCTGTTTGTCCGCATGCGTTTTGAATAACGTGGTTTCCTTTTTCCCCCCGAAGTCTGTTCCTTTGCCAGTATATATTTGTGTGTGTGTGTGAGAGAGAGTGTGTGTGTGTTTGTGTGTTTGTGTGAAAGAGAGAGGTAAAATCCTTGGAACTCTGAATAGTTTCTAACACACACACACACTCATGCACGCACGCACACCCCTAGCTCTTTCCGAATACCTGCATCTGGCACTACAATGGGCTTGATGTTCCCAATGTTCTGGCCTGGCTTTTAAAAGCCAAACCAAAAGAGGCATCTCATCAGCCCCAGGCCCAATGCACCTGGTACTTTCCAGGCAAAGCTGGGCCTGGGAATGGCCCTGGGCAGGAGGCAAACCAGCGAAGGTTGGACTTTGTAAACTGCTGAGTCTGGAGGCTTGGCTGGTGATGATAGATCTCAATCAGGGATGAGACACAGCTCAGAAGCACACACTATGCTCGCCATATGCCAGGCGTTTTCAGGGCTCAGACACCACTCCACGAGTCAGAGCCTGACAGCCGACAACAACTGATACAGACAAATTGGTTTAGCAAAAGGGAATGACAGCTCTTAATGACCCCATCCCAGAGCCTTGTTGAAATGGCCTCTAATCGTCCTGCCAGTGTGTGTGAGGGAGCTTTGATAAGTGGCTCGTGTGATATCAGCCATGCGGCAACTGCTCTCAGCCAATGGGAGGGAGGCGGCGACAGTTAGAGCAGACGGTGCATGGGAAAACCATGTGGAGATGTGAGTGGGGTGTTCCCGGGGGGAGAAGAGACACTGGGATGGAGGTTATCTACCAGGTGCTGCCTGGCATCCCCATTCCTGGAGCCATTCTACCCTTCAGGAAACATGCTCAGGCCAGTTATAACATGGCTGGTAAGCCTGATGCATGCGACCCCAGGCAGGCCGGGCTGGATTAGCTGAGCACCGACGTGTCTCACCTATTAGAGGCAATTCGGGCAATTCGTGGATGGTTCTCGGACTCTTTCCCAGGAACACTTGCAAGAAAGTAGAAACCAAGGACAGAGTTCGTGCTCACCAAGGGCTGACCTCAGTCCCGCCCTGTCATCAAGTTGAATTTGTGACTCTGACCCCACTTCCCCACCCCGAGCCCTTCCCCACCTTCCTTTTTTTTTTTTTTTTTCTCACTGTTCTATGCTCATCTCTGTGCTTGGCACCTCCCCTCAGAAATTAATCCCTCAGTGCTTGCCCACACTGCACTTCCGTTCTGTAAAAGCCACCCAGGAACGGTGGTGACACTGATTTCAGGACCGTGGATGACCCATGTCTCAAAGGTTCTTGAAACAAAATATTTGGACACTCTGGGACATACCTTTGCCAACCCCATGGTATGTTCAAAAGAAAAGTTTCAAAAATCTTAACTGCGGCCATGTACTGAGAAAACTCTGGGGCATTCTTTAAGTATCAATCTTAGCAACTGTCAGAAATGGCATTCCATGTCCCCAACCATCCTCTTCTGTTCATTGTCCGTCTTCACCGTCTTTCTTCCCTCTCTGCTCCTCTTTTCTCCTTTCCTGTCTTCATCTCCTCTCCTCATCCCCTCCTCTTCTGCCCTCCCCTCCGGTCCGCCCCTCCTCTCTCATCTTCTATCCCCTCCTTCTCTCCTCCCCTCTCCCCCACTGGCCCCTCCTCCACCCAAATCAAACCTCTCCTCCCTTCAAGGCCAAGTTCTGAGCAGCCCGCTCTGACTGGAGTGGACCAGGACATTGAGTTCCGATCTGTTGCTTAGCACCAAGGTTGCTTAGATACCTCTCTCCGTGACAACTGGCCTTTGCCTTTGACTGCTTATGCATATAAGCTATGCACTGAGCATCTCTGTTCAGAGGGGCATTGGGCCAGAACCAACATTCACAATTTACTTTCGAGCTGCCTGGGTGATGGTGGGAGTGAGGGCTGTTTTCAAGGAGAAGAGACCTGAATTTTTTCAGGCTGAGCGCTAGGTAGAATTTAGCCATCATAAGAAACCCACTATGGAGGGAGGAATAAACAAAATCTCCTGGTGAACAGAGCTCTGGGTTGTCTTTGTGCCAGTTTATGAATATGAGTTGAGGGAAACGCAGCCCGGACCTATAGGAAAAAAGAATTTCTATTCTCCTCCACTGTGAATCATCACCGGTACCCACGATTTGTGTTTTTAAGAGAAAAAAAAGTGTTGAGGAGTATACGGGTGAGAGAGAACGAGGCGTGCGTGTTAAGGGGGACGAGGAGAGAGAAAGGAGGAAACACAAAAGGACTTGTTGACAAATGCCAAGGCAAAGTGAAGAATTGGGGCCCCTTTGTAGAAAGACGCCAGGGTAATAGAGATGGCGCCTGGAGCGTGGAGAGGAGATCGTTCCACATCCTTCTGGCTCCATCTGGCATCGACTACTCCCACCCCTTCACTCTCCCGTCCAGGCCTCATTTGGGCCTAGAATCCTTTATTCAGTCTGCGCTCCATCTCATCGGAGACTCTGGTTGGGGATGAGGGGGACAGGGAGCGGTGGCTGTGATCGGCACCATGTGCAAAGGCGCAGGGAGGGCCGGGCTGAGTCAGCCAAGGACGCAGGCTGGGAGGAGCAGGAGATACTTCAGAAACCCCGTTCTGCAGGGGGGAAGAGCAGAAGGCAAGGCCGGGCCAAATGGGATGAGGGCGGGAGAGTGGGCGGGAGCGGCTGAGTGGCCTGTGCCACGGGACGGCGGGGAGGCGACCGCCAAGGTGGCTGGCAGGGGTGGGGCCGGGGAGGAGCACGCCTAGTTCATTTAAAGACCTTAACGCAGACGCCTACTTTTCCTCCCGCTCCCCCTGCCTGCTGAGGCGTTTTTCCTTCTTTGCTGAGCAGTGGTCATCGCTGCCCTTTTCAAGCCCACATGTCCTTACCATGCCCCTCCTCTATATTAAGTCTCATATGTAAGAGGACACAAGACAAGAGGCCCCAGCCCTGCCTGGTAGACAGCTGGCCAGAGGGACAAGATGGACAGGGACGTACTATGTGGGTTCACAGAAGGGGGATGGAGTGGCCTAGGAAGAGAGAAAGAGAGAATTGGAATGGACTCGGGAGGAAGAGGGAAGAGTTTTGCGATGCAACACTAGGAACTCACCTTTCTGGGCCTCAGATCTACCCTCCGTAAGTGAGAAGGTGGAGTCGGCAGGTGACTCTGGGGTCCCTACCAGAGTTCCTAGCTGGTGGTTCTCAGGGGAGACCATGCCCAGTGAGTTTCGGAGTCTGAGAGTCAGTGCGTGGATGGCACAGCAGGCCCCACGGCCCCGTCCTCCTGAGAGCCCTTTCTTTGCTCCTGTACTGAGTTTGGGGGATTATTCCCAGGGAGAGACAAGCTTGGCTGAGGCTTGGGAGAGGGAAGATGTGGACAGCACAGGAGAAAGCTGAGGTGGCGTTTACCGATAGAGAAGGGGTTCTGGGCAGCCTGCCTCCGTGCTCCATACCCTGTTAAGTAGCCAGTGTCTAAAACCTGTGGGTGCGTGTCTGCTTATATCCAGCCACGGCCCGATCAAGCCAGCAAGCGGCCGAGCCTTCCCCCTCCCGTGTGTCTCCCCTGCTCTAATGCACACTCTGCACTAGCCCACAGGAAGCAGGAGACCGACACTGCCTTAGAGACGGGATGGTTGCTGATTCATTACAGGCTCTCCGAGCTGCGACTTTGGTGGCAGCGAGGTAAGGGGATCGGGGAACTGGGGCTCCCAAGAGTGACGTGGCCATGAAGTACTGAGGAAGGAAACTGCGCCTTCGTGTTTCCCACGATCACCGTCATTTGCCGCAATCCCTGTATCAGCACTCCGCTCAGGGTTCGTCACCTGGCTTTCTCCACAGGGTTAGAAACCTGGACAGGGATTCCCAGCCCCAGAGAAAAGTGGCATTTGGAAAGGGGAACTCTCTCCCTGAATCAGCCCGCTGGTTAGAGGAATCAGAGACCTGAGCTCAGTCAGAACTCGGGTTCTTAAAACCAGTTCTGCCTTCTGTCCATTCTACTGACTCTCACAAAGTTTGGGTCTGAGGACCCGTGGCAGGGACTTACTGAAACACTTAGACATAACTGCAATGTCGGTGGGTCTGGATACTAAAGGTCAAGGGCATATGAGTGCACCCCTTGCACAGGGGTGCACCGGTTCCTTACCTCTCATGTGTGAGACCCTCCTTCTTTTCTGACCCTGGCAATGAACTCTTTAGTAAAAAACCAAGTACATTTCTCTTGGAATCAGAGGCTTCCTGTTTCTCCCTTGGGTTCTGCCGAGGTCTGTTGATTAGAGCAGCAACTTGGCAGCGGGGGAGAGACAGTAACAAAAAGTCTCTTGCTAAACTAACTATCTGTATAACTGGAACAAGCCCCACAGGCCTCAGTTTCCTTATCTTTGCAATGTCAAGACACATCACCTAAGGGGCTGTATGTTAAAAACACCCATCCCCGCTGTCTTCCCAGGGCATGTGGGCTCACGGTGTCTGGGGCTGTGGTCCTGGGATCCGTATTTATTACGAGCTGCTCGGGAGAGTCTGATGAGCACCCTGGGGGGTAGGTCATTCGACTGCCTGACCCCCAAGGCAACTTCCGGCCTTACGGTTTGTGTCTAGGTGGACGGGAGGAAACGCTCATCAAAAGTGGGAGGTTTACAGTCTGTGGATGTCCTCATCTAGAACAGGTGTAGGAGAAACAAAAGCAGCAGATTTCAAGGTGACACTCCCCGGGGACCTCATTTTCTCCTCCCTAAGCTTCCTGTGGGATTTGAGGGACTACTTCGGGGCATTGGGCTGTCCCTTAGGAACCGGATTGCCATGTTGCGTTCTGTCTTCTTCTCTCTTGTGTATGCCCATGGCCTTTGGCAAAGACTTGTACCAAGGTTTTGGCCTGGTTGGGTGATGGCTAGTCCAAACATATGCTGGCCAGTCAAAGGGAAGGACTAAACTATCCTCCCTACCCTCAGCTGAAGTCAAAGTCATGTGACATCACAATCAAGGAGAGGCTCTAAGAAGGTGACAATCAGCTCTCAGGGGCAAAGTTGAATAGCTAACTGTCCTTCCCTCAGAGAGGTTATTCTTTCAACGTTTACCTTCAGGGTCATGAGGTTCTTTTAATCACTAAAGTGGCTTTTCCTTCTAGAACATCCTGGAGGGAGGATGGGGAAGAAAATCTGAGATATTCTGCACAAACCAGCTCCAGCTGCATTTGTCGAAGGTGGTTTGGGACCGTGAAGGGGTCTTGCAGGTCTGTAGCGAAGGACGGAACCCAGGCCCCCGCAAGCGAGCCTGTCTCAGAGCGTAATTCAGGAGAGCAAGTGCCTCCCCTGAGGCCAGTACACTTTGCTTTTTAAAAAACAAGATTTCATTTATTTATTTTTAGATAGAGGGGAGGAGAGGGAGGAAGTGAGGAAGAAAAGCATCAGCGTGAGAGGGAAACATCCATCGGGCGCCTCTCACACACACCCTAATGGGGGACAGGGCCTGTAACCCTGATGGCCGGGAATCGAACCAGTGGCCTTTCGCTTTGTGAGACGATGCCCACCCCACTGAACCCCACCAGCCAGGGCTACACCTCTGGTTTTCCAGGGCCACAGACTAGGATGCTGTTCTGTGCCTCGCTGTGGTGTCCTCTGTCCCCACCCAGGACAGCGGGCTCCAGGTTTCTCCAGAGAATGAGGTCCGTTGGGGAATAAGAGCCAATCTCTCTGACGAGAAGGCAAATAGTAACCAAGGGGGGACGGCTTTCCCTCCCGCCCTGAGAGCGGCACTGCTGGCTGTGCCGCGACCAGCGGCGCTGAGGCCTGCCCGGAGCTAGCGACCACCAGCCGAAGCTGCCACAGCCCTTCGGGCAGGAAGGACCACATCAGAGGAAGGACGGGAATCCGAGGTGTGGGGCTGCTGACGGTTGATGCCATAACTTTGACTCTTCTTGCATGAACTTGGTAGCATGCAAAAAGGAGTAACTCGAAGAAGTAATTCGACAACTACCCCCGGTTATTCTTCTTGGTCCTGAGAAGGTGGCTTTTCCCAGTAGAGGAAATGCCCTGAGGGGATGCAGCCTGTGAGTCACCTTTCCAGGGAGCCTAGTCCCAGGAAGGTCACAGCTACCGCTCTCTTGTCGGCTAGCACCTGTGATGGTGCGAGAGTGCGTGTGTGTGGTGTGTACACATGGATGCCCACATGTGTTCCCCTGTACACATGCACCTGTACCCACACGGCGATGCCCCTGGCTACAGTGCCAGGTGGAGCTCCTGCCATTCGCCCATAATGAGACACCCAGGCCCGCCTTCTGTTCAGAGTGCTTCCCCTCCTTTATCATCCACATTCAACGTCACAGGCACTTGACTTTATGGCTCCTTCATTCTGCATGTTAAGCGGCTGACGCCGGCGCCCCCTCCTGACAGCAGTCTGTCTGAGCCTTCAGCGGTGTTCCGAGTCCCATCTTCAGGAATGGGAGACAGAAAAGGGTCTTTCGTGTCATGCCAGGCTGCCCCTTAGACTTCAATAGGATTTTTCCATGTCAAAGCTCTTCTTCTTTAATTGGGGGTGGCGGCGGGGGTGGGGGGGGAGGTCTAGGACCCAGCCGGCACAGCCAGCTTCGCGGTGGCTGTATTTGCTTGCTCTCTTAATAAGCCCCTGGACTACATGCTACCTGGAAGGCCCAGGCCCGCCTTTCAGAGCCCTCGTCCCGCCGTTGGAGGTGGCAGCAGCAACGCGTGCGAGAGGCCGCTGTGACTTTCTGCTTCAGGTCCCCTGGAAGGACACACCCCCTCAACCTGAAAGCTGCCCTTTGCTGACCCCACGATGGAATCTCACCAGGGAAGAAAGGGTTCCCTCCTGCGCCCTTCTCTCTCCTTCTTCGTCTCCCCTCCTTCCTTCTTGGGCTCATCTCCACCCTTGTCCTCGCCTTTATTTTGACTCTCTTGCCCTCATTTGGGTGTCCCTTCTCCTGGCCCCTGACCTGAATTCCCTTTATACTTGCTCATGACAAATCTGGAAATTCTACAGCCTGCATGCCAGAAATTCGACCTCCCAGGCAGGTCGAATTGCTCACCTCCCAGGCGAAGGAACAGGGCAGCAGAGAGGTGCAGGGACACTCGGCCGGATATTTCCCTTTTGCTGTGAATGTTCCCCTGTCTGACCTTCCAGCCCCTCACTTATTGCTTACATCCTTCTCTCCCGAGCCGCCGGGAGGTCCTCAGCTCCCCCTCCAATTCCTGTGGCTGTTCTGTGTGTGAGCAGTTCTGCAAAGCCAGGGTGTGATGGAGAGGCTAGGCCGCCAGCTGCCGCGCCTGGCTTTCCCATTTCCCGTCTCCCCCGGCCCGGCAGCCAGGTATGAAAGCAAGAGCACTCGGGTTTACACAGAGCCTCTCATCCAAGAAATCTCAAAACGGTTTTGCCAGCCAGTCTGATTAGACTCATTTTTCTGGATGAGAAAAGTGTCCTTTTTGCAAGGGAAGTCGATTGACCAAGTCTGTTGTAACTTCCCTTGTGGGGGAGCCACAGAACTGGCCCGGGCAGCCCTCTCCTGGTGTCCTGGGCCACCTGCTCATCCCACCCTACCGCCGGGTGTATGGATTCAGAACACCGGAGCCACAGGGCAAAAGGACCTCCCAGCGCTGAAACTGTGGGAGGAAGTAAGATAAGGCACCTCTCTACAGATCAGCTCCTTCTTTCTCTGGTTAAGCAACAGGTAATGAGTATCTATCACACACTCTCGGGCCCCTGTTCTCACGATATTTAATGCAGTTCAACTCCATAACCCTACAGAGGTGTCCCTCCTCCTGAGTGGCTCACTGTCTCTCCTGATAGTTATTCTTCTGTGACTCTGACCAGCCTGGAAAATACCAGAGTCTTTCTCTTTTATAGGCACATAAATGCTTCTCTGCCTCCCAACCACCTGGCGTGCTGTCTCGTGCCGAGGGGCTGGAGGTCTGTGTGTCTGGGATGAAGCAAAGGAATGAGGGGGAAGAGAAATGGAGGAAAGGGGGTAGGGACAGGAAAGAGGGGAGGAGGGGCAAAGACAATAGGGAGAAGTAGTAGAGGGGGACAACGGAAGGGGTAGAGATAGATTTGCTGTATTTGCAGAAGTAACCCTTGATTGGGTGTCCATTCCATGCCGGGGGTTTTAGAAATTGGATTCGTCTGCTCGGGTCGCCATAAAAATGTAACCTAGACTGGGTGACTTAAACAACCGAGATTCATTTTCTCCCAGTTCTGGAAGCCTGGGATCAAGGTGCTGGCGGGGTGGATTTCCTGTGAGGCCTATCTCCCTGGTTTGTAAATGGCCATTTTCTCCCCATGTCCTGGGCTGCCCTCTGCGCATGTCTGTGTTCAAGTGCCCCCTTCTCAGAAGGACCCCAATCATGGGATCAGGGCCCAACCTACTGACTTCAGTTTACCTTAATCACCTATTTAAAGGCTCTGTGTCTAAGTAGTCACACTCTGAGGTACTGGGGGCTAGGAGTTCACCCTAGGAATTTGGGGAGAGGGACACACATTAACCCGTAACAGGCAATTTATCTCTAATCCTTATAATACCTCTCAAAGATAGAAATTATTATCCCCATTTTAAATGGGGGTAATAATGGAATTGGAATTGGAAACACTAGAGAGATTAGGTAACATACCCTAAGTCACTCAGCTAATAAGTGACAGAGATGGAATGAGCACCAGGCCCAGCTCAGTCCACAACTGTGGACGTGACACGTGGCCCTGGAACAGAGGAGGGTGACCAGAGAGTAGACAGAAAAAAACACAGTCCTTGGAGCCACCCCAACCCCTGCCCCTTCAATCACGACATGACCGAGACCACGGTTACCACGTAAGACCCTCAATAAAAAGTCATGACGGATAGCCTACGAGAACATGAGACTCTAAGGCAACCATCTAGTAGTAGTATTACTTAATACAACTTCTCATCATCAGCATATCCACGCGCATTCGCACACACACGCAAGATGTGGAAGGTGGATAGAGGTTGAAGTCCAAGATCAGTGGGAGGCTGACTTGGCTCTTCCTTTTCTAATCACCATGATTTAGCCATAGTGAGATGCCAGGTTGAATTACAGTGGTGTGATTGGTTACCTTCTGCGAGGATGCTGTGTTTGTGACATGCCGCTGAGTCGGCTCCCACTCCTGGCGACCCTGTGCGTGAGTGACGTCCACAGTGTCCTGCCCTCCACAGCCCTGCTCAGCTCCCACAGACTCATGCCCACAGCTGCTTTTATGAAGTCAATTCATCACGTGTCCGGTCTTCCTCTTGTCCCGCTGCCTTCCGTTTTCCCAGCACTATCGTCTTTTCCGAAGAGCCTGGCCTTCTCAGGATGTGCCCGAAGCGGGACAGCTTCAGTTTAGTCATCTTTGCCTCCAACAACGTTTCGGGCTTAGCTTACCCCCGTGTAGATGGCACTGTCACTGAGGGCAGGGTCCTGTCTTCAACCGTTCCTGTGCGTCACGGAGCCTAGCACTGAGCGGGCACGGAGCAGATTCCTGTAAAGACTTTGTGAGTGAGGGAGAAGCCTGTGGAAGGAGGGTTGCCTCACCACACCCCACACAAATAAGTCCTTACAGTATCATTGCTACCATTGTTCTGTAACAAGCAGCCACGACATGTCCATGGCGAATAACGGGAGTGTCTGCCTCCCATTCACGAGCCTGCGGGCGCACAGGGGCAGCTGCCCTTCCCTAGGCGGGCCGGCTGGCTCTACTCCACACATCTGTCAGCCTTTGGCAATCAGTGGGCTAGGTAGGGTGTGCTTTTCTAAGAAGACAGCAGAAGGCAGGCCCCGCTGCTCAAGAACATCTCCAGACACTGCTGTCATCACATCTACTGACCTCCCTTGGACCTAAGCAAGTCCCATGACTGAGCCCAAAGTCTCAGGGTGAGGAAGTACATTGTGCCCATGATGAGGACATGGCAAAGGTGCAGTTCCCGGGAAGGATGAAGAATTGGAGCTGACAACTCAATCTCTACAGTCCCTCTTCTCACTTTTCAGACACCGTGAAGGCTTTGCCATTCTGTCGCACCCTGCGCCCCCCATTCACGACGCTGTGCAAGAACGTCAGCCCTTTTCAGCTCTTCGAGGATGCCGCACCAAGAGCGTAGCTCCTGAGTGGGGTGCTGTGACAGCTGAGGCTGGAAATGGCGTTACTTCTAGAGCAGCCAAAGGGCTAACTGCCCAGGGTCCTGTCTCAGAGAGACCCTCGATCACGCTGCCGTGCATAGGACCCTTCAGGAGTCCTGGGCACCACTGGATTCAGAACTTCTCTGCTAGATTCGCTGTGCTCATGCCAGTCACCAGCTAAAGAAGAAAACATGTAGCCCGCCCCCCCCGATGCCTGGAACCCCCTTCAGGGGCCCTGCTCCCCTGCCCAGGGAGGTGTTTTGCTGCCCAAGGGGGCCTTTTAAAATCTTTTCATTTAAAAGGAATTTGAGCTCGGTCTCTGGGCAGATACACTCACAAGGAGACGTGACAAAGTGATTTCTGAAGAGGGCAGCCTGAGGGAGAGCCAATAGACAGCCAGGAGCCTGAAGGAGCCGCTGGAACGCGACCGGTCTCAGGGGACCTGCGCCTGGCGCAACCTCGCGTGGCAGAGCCTGCCCGCGCACCTACTCCTACCCAAAAACGTTGAGCAAGGCTCAGTGTCTCGGGGACATTTTCTACCTCATTAATGACACATTTTTCCCTAATAGACATCTGTGGGTGGCCACAGTGGGAAGTGATCAGGTGGAATGATGCATCTGCCAGGGATTACAGATGTACGGTGGCAATAAAGCAGTCACCCACTTGTTTCTCTGTGGCTTGTGTAGAAGAGCCCACCGTCCCCCGAGGGTTCAACGTGAGTGAGCCCGTTTCTTGAACTACAAATCAGCCGCACCAGAGAGCCCATCAAGGCCGCACCACTTGCCGATCAGAGAGTGAATCCCCCAGCTCTGCTGTTCTCCGCGAGAACTTGGGAAATCACTTAATCTTTCACAGTACAGTATCCATTTTTCATCTATAAAAATGAGGTTAATGACCCTTGCCTCAAAGGATTCCGGTGATGAACAAGAGAGATGACACACTTTGTACTTGGCAAGCAACTTCGCAGTGAGTTCGTTTCACTTCGTGCAGCGGGGAGGATGGAAGCCGGTGCTGCCTGGCTTTCACGGGACTGAGACTTCGAAAGCCTGGCAGCATGGGGTCGTCCACCTGGCACTTGGGCCTGCTAAGACGGGGACGGAGAGCACAGCTGAAGCGGTATCACTTGCATGGATGTTGATGTTATCGTTTTCACTGTGTCCAGGGGGCAAGGTGGAGAGCAATTTCCCAGCACAGACACAGAAAGAGACTTGGTGGCTGTGCGGGGTGGGGGAGGACACAGAGGGGCCGGGAAAACCCGGTGCCAGGGGAACCTGCCGCTCTGGCAGGGACAGTCCTGGAGGTGGCCCACCACAACTCAGGTCACAGGCCTGTCTGCAGGACCACCCAGTACCAGTGACGCAGTAGGTGGGCTGGACCGTCGGTGTGGGATCCAACACCCTTAGTAAGAGCTTTCAGCATCAGGAATGTTGTTTTGAAGCACAGGGGTGGGTAAAAGTGGGTTTACAGTTGTGGGTACAGGAAACACAGAATTCATTCTTGCATTATCATTATATTATCTATTTGTACCAGAACTGTAAACATACTTTTGCCCACCCCTGTACACGTGCCTCTTTTACATCTTTATAGAAAATAAATAAGGTATTTCGTCATTCTTATTTTCTAGAAAAGGAGACTGAGGTCACAGGTGCACGTGACATGCCTGAGGTCAGGCCAAGCCAGGCCCGTCTGCCTCCACAGCCTGTGCCCCTTCAGCACGGTCACAGGTCTCTGTCACAGCTAAGGGCAGACCCAGGGACAAGAGGAAGGGAGAGCAGAAAGCAGATCCAACCCAGCCCTTAGGAAAATGCTTGCAAATGTGACTGAAGAAAAAACTCAAGCTGAGACCCAGCGTGGGGCGTGCTTCCTCCAGGGCGGCCTCTCCGGTCTGCTCTGCGCTGCTCGGACCCCACACCGCTTACACCCAGATCCGTCCAAAGGCCATCCTCGAACCGTCTGCTACATCATGGGTTTCTTGGGTTGAACCATTTCCCCAAAGCAGAGGTGAAACGTAGGCTTTTTCTCCAAGTCCCCATCGACGTCAGCCGCGTCTGGTGGTACCTCCGTAACATCCGCTGGCATTTCGAATGGCAGACTTGCTTCCTTGGCCCCCCCAGTTGCCGTCCTTTGAGCCGACGGCTGCTGTGAATCACAGGAGCTGTTGGCAAAGAAAGGCACAGGAGCTAGGTGATGTAGAGAAGAACCAGCTCGTCCGACAGGAGAGAAGTGCAGAAGGCCTGGAAACTCAGCTCAATGGCAGTGGCAGGTTCATCAGCTCTTGTCGCACTGAGTTGGAGCAGGCTCTCGGTTTGCAGGTGTCCCTCAGGAAGCAGGCCGGTGGGTGGTGGCTGCTGCTGGCGTCCATGCTCTCCTAGGTGACTTGGGGGCTGCCGGGTGGGGGGAGCCCCCTTCCAAAACAAACTCCTTTTCTAAGATTCCTCAACACCTGAAAGCCCACTATTCAGTTTAATTTATTTTGATTTTATGTTTATTCTGCTAAAAGGAAAGTTTATTCATTAAACTAGTATCAAACTCAAGCACTGCCTCTAGGAAGAAGACTCTTTGTATCCAGTCAGATTTTGAGGTGCTTCTGCTCATGCTCTACCCAGCTATCGCTCAGGGTTCTACCCACCTCTCGTCACCCCCACCCCCAGCTCGGAGTTTCTCAAGGTCGGTCTGTCGCCCTAAAGCCAGTGCGGTGCCTGCGGGGGCGAAGCAGCGAAGGGGCAGGGGAGGATGAACTTGGGAGCATGCCGCCTGGGTCTTTCTCACAGTCCTCCTGAGGACCAGCCCTTGCAACAGAGCCATCTGCGTTCCGAGCAAATGATAAAGCCCATTGGGAAGAAAATAAAATTTACTTGACTCTATGGGGTGAATTATCAAGACGTCGGGCCTTGGGCACTCCCATGCCATGAAATGAGGAGCACGAGGTTTGCCACATGCCATCTACTTATGACCTTCCCACTGAGAAAATTCATTAGGTCCTTGAGAAGCTAGGGGAAAGTCCTCGTTCGTGCTTTTCAGCCTTCGCGAACACCCGGGGTTTACAATGTCCACTGAAGTCGGCTGTTCCACAGCATCTTAGGCTGCGAAGAAGCCACCTAATCCACCTGTCCCTCTCACCAGATTGGTGTGACATCTGATACGTGGTAGACGCTCTAGAAATAACCGTTGAACGAATGACTGAAGGAACGCCGGGAGCCCGAGGCTATACAACCTATTGGGATCAGAGCTGGTTCAGAGCCGGGCAACCCGTCCCGCCGTCAAGTTTCTCTTCTCAGACAGCAGCTCACCCTGATTGCAAATTCTGCCTCGTTGCAACTGCAAAGTGTAACAATCACTTGCTTTTCCATTTAAAATGTGATTGTGTGCTATTTCAATTTCAAAAGTGAGGCACATGAATCACTGGGTCACTGAACTGCAATGAATCATCGAACAACAACAAAAAATACACTCTATGTGGTAAAATTCGAGCTTATTTTCCATCAGGTGGACAAACACCGTTTACTGAATAAAGTTACAGCCCCAACTACAGCCACGCCTGATTCTTGAACATAGGAAGTGCCTGGCACACCAGAGCTGCCGGTGTCTCCGAGGCGACGCGGGTGCAGAGGTAGGGAAGAGTCCTGCGTGGGTTGGCTCCAGAGAAATGGAGCCTGGAAACCTCAGGCTTCCTCTTGTATTTGTTTTAAATATTTTATCCAAGTAATAAAGGCCATCCCATAAATGTGAAAACAGAATGAAATGTTTCGAAGACACATAATATAATATTGTTCTCAAAACCCCAGCATGACCTTAAGAAAGGAGGAACTGCCTCTCTCAGAATCCATTTCTGACCACTGTCCAGGTGGTGGGTGGACAGCGAGGGTAGAGAATGATGCTGGGGCATCACCTCTGGGCCAGAAAGGCCAGAGAAGTACCCGCGATAAGCAGCACCCCACGCCAAGGAGGGCAGCTCAGGGTGCATCGGGGACTTGCCTGGGTGGGAGGGGCTCCAGGAGCCCAGCAGGAAGGGGTCGGGGGGAACAGGGGACACTTGCAAAGGCCGCTGGCGGCAGTTACGGTGCTGTCTGGCACAAGACATTGGCCAGGAGGCTTCTGTGGTGAGCTAGTGTCCCATCTCGACCTAGTAACTAACTCGGCCCTCTGATGCCAGGACCCGCGAACCCTTCCCCCTCCTGTCCACTCAAAGTCACACACTGCTGGTCACTGCCGGCCCAGCTCAGCAGAGCACGGCGGGAAGGCTGTGCTTCTAGGTCATCCAGCTCTCATCACAGCCCCCGAAACCCCCTCACCCCGCCCCTCGCCTTCCCAGTAACCTCGTCCCCTGGAGCCTGGGACATTTATACACTCTCCGTCTTTCTCTCTGATCCCGGCCACTGCTGAGGAGAAGGGTCTGATCAATAAATTCACCGTGGGATGTAAAAGACTAATAAAGTTTAATAACTTGCCTCTCCCAGGAGTATTTGCATTTTAACAGGAACAGCAGCCTAAGCTAAAGGAATTAGGCCATAATGGTACAATTTCAGGCACCATCAGGCAGCTGAGGGAGGTAGTATGGGTGGGAGGGAGGCCCCCCGCCGAACCCCTGGGATCACCTGCTAGATGCTGCCTCCCCCAAGGTCAGCCAGCTGGTCAAGAGTCAGGTGGGCAGGCGCACTAGCATCCTGGATTCTCATTTCCTACACGGCCCCCAGGCTTAATGCTTCCACAGCAGTTGTCCCTCTGCCACCCCCCATGCCACCCCCCCATTCTCCACCTGGTCTGTTGTGATGGGCCTGTTGCCGGAGGGAGGCCTTCTATGCGCACGGGCAGGTCCGAGGACCAGCAGTAGCTTGGGGGTGAAGAACGGGCCCTGAGGTCCGGCTGTCTGGGCTTCCTGCAGCTGGGCTCCAGCTGCCGTGTGTGCCCCTCCCTCGGGCCCCTCCTCCCTGATGAAGGCCGATCACATTACCTACCTTTCAGGATTAAGCGTGAGATGCTGCCTGCAAAGGTATGTAATAACTGCTTGGGAAATGTTTGATATTATCACCCTCATTTTAGTATCTGTGGATTTCAATGGCCTGTCGCTCAGAACCGGAGATGGGCATGCAAAAAAACACATAATAATAATACCAAGGCACGCTGGAATTTTCTCTCCTTCGTCCTTGCCAACCGGAGGAGAACCACACTGCTGGGGCAGCTTATTCTCAGGACAGGCGAGGGAGGAAATGTCCGAGGAACGGCCAGCCTCGTGTCCGTGGGCCAAAGGTCGAAGGTTAGGCAGGACCCTGAATTCCAGGGAGCAGGCCCAGTCTTCTTGAACAGGCAGCCCCTCTGTGCTTTGAGACGTCAAGTCTGACAGTGCAGAGCTGAGCCAAAGGCAAGGAGAGCACAGAGGTGGCGGTTTGCAAGCGAGGCGGCTCAGACCCAGTCTGGACTGACGCAGGATGCGGGATGGGAACACGGGCAAGGTGCTCTCCAGGAGTCTGCAGCTGCTCGCTCTGTCCCGCTCTTTCTCTCTCAGCGTCCCCAAATACATTCATAATTAAAGATGATAGGTCGCTGGGACTGAGTGTTTGTGCAAGAGCAAAAAGTCTCCATCGAAAACATTTTCAGGGTTTAGTTGTGTTCCAGGAAGTTCCCCTCCTGTCTTCTCATCCAGGCCAGTTTGTACTACTTCTCCTCACTCTGAATCTTTCTCCTTCTTTTGAACATCTTCCTGCAATGGCTGCTCAGCTGGTGTGTGGTTTTTCAAGTGCTGCACAGAAGAGAGACTTTCTTTGTGGGCGTCCCTTTGCCGGTCCCAACACCCCCTTCCTCCTCAGCCAGCCTCCCTCTGGAGCTGGAGGTCACGGGTGAAAAAGAGTGGCTGCCCCTACTGTCCTAAACGTTGGGCACATCAGCTCCGGTCATGCTTTCTGAATCTGTGCGCCCCTGCAGGACGATGGGTTCCGGGGAGAGGCACGGTCCCCCGTGTGGTACAGAGAACAGAGGGGCAGGAGAGGCCTTGGTCCAGCAGGGCCCCCTTTCCTCCTCCCACTGGACTGGGGACAACCAGAAGGCACACGCCAGGCCTTATTCGTATTTGCATTCCCACATCCCCACTCCTCTGTGCCCAGCCTCGGGCAGGAGCTCAGTAGGAAGACGAGATCATTGGAAAGGTCCAGGGAGGGGGGTGTGGGAGGGAGAAAGTCATTGGCTTACATCCCTGGTGACTCGCAAGTCCGTCGTAACCACCTGCATGACCTTGCCCGGCTTCTAAACCAATGCTGACCAGAGGAAGCAATGTACTTGTCACTTTTGGCCTGTTAGGGGGTGCGACCTAGAGCTACTCTTGCTGCCCTCGCCAGGTGTCTGCGGTATCTGGGGGCAGTCCCAGGCGCCTGCTCGTTCAATGCCCTCGGTATCGACAAACGCCCGCCTCAAACGGCAGAGGAGTGGCCACCGCCTCTGATGGCCGCCACCTGCCCCACCCGCCCCGGGTCCATTTACAGGCTGATTTCAGCCCAGTCCAAGCCTGCCTCAGCCCTGGGCTCCTGGGGTCATGCATTTAACTACAGGTAGTCTGATCAGGGACCCCCTCATCCCCACGCCCCGACCCTGCTCAGCTCACCTGGTACCTGGCTGTATTCTGACACCAGGAGGAACTGGGAGCCCACAGAGGGGCCAGGGAGCATCTGGGGAGATGGGAGCCTGTCCCCTCCCTCTAGCCCGAGGGTCAGTGACAGCCTCTCAGAGGGGAGCGGTAATGGACTTTTTATTGCTTGTGCCTCATTACATTTGATCCTAATGCCAGGGGGGTTATTGTTCAGATTTTTTTCAGGTCAATGCTAATTAATTTTATTAATGCATTTTTGGTGACGGGAAAGCAATAGAGCCGGGCTCTGCTCGTGTTTACTTGGCTCTGATCGGCCAGCAGCATCGGACTCGGCATGTCTGTGTAGAATCTGGGGCCGGGAGGCAGTGGCCTTCCTGGATGGCCCCAAAATGGAGAGCGGGACCCTCAGGGCCAGGAGAGGGCTGTGGCCGAAGCAGAGGGGGCGGGGAGAGGAGAAAGCAGCATGAAAGACATGAAGACCAAAGCCCGTGAATGAAACGGCAGGACAAGAAGGGCGACGGGCCGGAGGCAGCCCTGACCTTGGAGCTTCCCCTCCACCCGATACGGGCGACGTGCGCCTTTGGACACTCGCTGACTTTTCATTTTCTTCCCTACAATTGCCTCAGATTGTTCTTGGGAAGATACATACTGATGAGAGTGCCAAAATATAGTATTTAACTCGTAGTAAGTGCTCAACATATGCTAGCTGAATTTTAATGGGATCGGTGTGTCTGAAGTGTGAGGTTTCCAGGTTCACTCATTCTTTCTTTAAATAAATATGCATTTAGTATCTACTGTGTTCCAGACCCAGTAACTGAGGATGGGCATAAACAAGAAAGACACAGATGCCGATATTCTAGAAGGCGTTCAGTGCTGTCTCCGAGTTGCCTAATGAAAACTACTCATAACATCATGTTGCTATCGGACTTGGCTTAATTGCCACCTCCTCGGGCAGATTTCCGGTCCCATAGGGCAGGGACCATGTCTAAGTTCCCCGGGTGTCACCATTATGGGCCTCTGATTGACACGTAATAAATGTGCCCTCAATAGAGTGGGCAAGTTCACTGTCCTCGCTCCAGTGCAGAAGTGGAGACACAGTGCTGACGCAGGGGCCCCAGGGGCTCTCCCAGAGGAGGTTCAAAGGCCCAGGAAAGGCCCCTCCTTGGGGGCGACCTCTTGAATGGGAGCAAGATCGAGGTCAAAGTTTATGTTTTAAAACAGAGGAAACCATGATGTCAGCGAAGAGTTACAAGCTGCATGAGTCTGAGAGCCTTCGAGCCTTGAGTGACTCATTAAAGACACTATGTTTCATCAACAGCAAGCAGAAAGTGGGCCTCCCCTCACCTCAGCCTTCAGAGGAGGAAAGAGAGGGGCCTTGGAGGCCAGGGTGTCTGCGTGCAGGGAGACCCCCGGCTAAGGTCAGAGCAATGCTTTACCGAAGGCGACGTCAGTACCAGGCACCAGTGGCAAAAGGAGTCCAGGGACTAAAGAAAGCCCCGGGTCACTCTACATTTCCTTTTCCAGTTAAAGGAAGATAAAGGACGAGATACAGAGTTTTAGGGCCTGGGGTTACGGAACAGTTAATTCAGTGGGCACATTCTCAGTAATGCACATCATCGTCCTGGTTGGGTGGCTTGGTTGGTTGGAGCATCGTCTGTACACCAAAACGTTGTGGGTTCAATCACCGGTCAGCGCACGTGTGGGAGGCGGCCGACTGATGTTTCTCTCTCACATCGGTGTTTCTCTTTCTCTCTCTCTCTCTCTTACACACACACACACACGCACACGCACTGCAAGTACAGCCTCTAGAGAGAGCCCTTAAATATCACTCTATACGAACTGTCCCCCACCCCGAGTCCCAGAGAGCCGGGCCCCTGCATGGGAGTGCGAGACCCACGCACAACTGCACGCACACAAGCACACCCTCCAGCCCACACAGGCGGGCCCAATGAGGGAGCAGCCATCAGGGGGCTCTGCTGCATCGTGCTCCCCATTGATTTTTTTGACAAAACATAAATAATCAAATAGTAATAAAAACTCCGTTACAGTTCGCCTGCTGACATGGAATGACTCATCTTGGTAATTCTTCTTCCATTTCCCAAGCATCTCCATAGATCACAGAAGAGATTAAATGTCCTTTATCTGTGATTTGAAACATTTGCGCAGCCCCGCACTCACAGCACACGGAAATGCTTTGCCCGGTGACTAGCTGCCACATTGGGAAAGCATCCTGGCTGGTGCTGGGACGACCTGGGTTCAAATACCCGCACTGCGTCTTCTACTGCCTAAACTTTGGCAAGCTGATTGGCTTTGGGTCCCTCCCATGGGAATGAGAACTTACCTAGCTGGACTGTGTGAGGTTCAGTGTGGTCACAGCGGTCCATGCAAGTGTCTCTCATTTGTTCTGACTGTCTCCCAAGTGCCTCCGAGGGCTGACATCGACTTGGGGTTCCCTACTTGATTACAACAGTCCTCCTTAAAAGCACGGCTATGCAATCATGTATTTGTTTAAATTAAAAGAATTAGAGATTATCTTGAATTCTGACAAAAAAAAAAAATTAGACACCCTGGGGCACCTGAGCATCTAACTCAAGAAGATGAAAAGATAGAAATCCTGTGGATAGACATGGTAATCCTAATATTTGTCTAGAAATTTTACTTTTAATATAATTTCTCATATAGCAAGTCTTCAAGGCCCACTGCGATGAGGGGAAGGCTGACGGGCTGGGGCAGCGGCGCTGCAGAGCTGACCCCGCCCCCACCAGTCGCCTGGAAGCTGCCGAGCCCTCAGTGGGGCACCTGCCCAGAGTGCGGGTTGGCCGTCTCCTGTCTCCTGTCTCCTGCCTCGGTTCCCACTCCAGGGGACTGCCCCTTGGTAAGCAGATGCCACTGCAGCGGTGTGTCTCCCGCATGACAGGTCACCACCATGCCTCACAAAGGACCTTCAGACACACTGCCCAGTGCACGGGCCTCAGACGCCCACACACCTCCCAGATCGCTCTGCGTGTGTATCAGACTAAGTTCTTCCTTAGATTCTACGACTCCCCCCACAAACCCCACCACCCCCACCCCACTACACACCCTTTTGTCTTAATTTCTTGGGTTATATTCTTAGAAGCGAATTCCTGGTGAAGAGTATGTTTGCGTCTCTTGATAGAAATAGCTGAATTGCTTTTTCCTGCCCAGCAATGTAAGGGAGAGTCTGCCCGTCTCCCACCTGTACCACGACTGGGTGCCGTGTGCGCACATGCGCAGGAGCAAGTGTGAGGTGGGCGCGGAGGGTGAAGGATCTTCATTACGGTATCAGCAGGGAGCACACCCATTTGTGTTCCTTCCAGAACTGAAGAACAGAGATGTAGAAACAAATACATTCTGACATCGAAGGGCAAGGAGCCACCAACCGGGTGCGTTTTTTCTAGACTGGCGATGCTATAAACGATCGTAAATTGGAGAGACCCAGCCGTTCTCCGGAGCTGCAGAGTTGGAGGGTGTGGATGGGAGCCGAAGGTGAGGAGCGCAGCCCCGTCCTGCTCCCGTTTCCCCCAAAGAATGGTCACTTTGGAGCGATGGAGGCAGTGCAGTTGCTAGAAGCTTCTCTTCCTCCCACTCTGTCTTTTTGGTACCTATTTTCATACAGGAAAACCTTGCTTAACCAGAAAGGGAAGCTACACATTTGATTTCCTGATTAATCGAGCATTTATTTTATTTTTTAAAATATGCCGATATCGTGCTTGCTCCGTGCCAAATAACGTGCTCCTCGTGTTGCAAGTGTTAACTCATTTAATTCTCATAGAAGACCTATGAATGGGCCCCAACATGTCCTATTTAAAGAATAAGTAAACCGAGTGCCCCTGTTGCTGGGAGGCAGGCCTGGGTGTGTGGCTCCCTGCCCCCAGTCTTAACAGATCCACTGGGCTTCACTTAACATGCTGTGTTTCTGTATAACACCTTGTGATTGAAAAGCTTTAAACATTTTTATATACATGTTAGCAAGTGAAGCATAATTTCCCCGGGGTGATCTGAGACGCTCACAGTCCTGAGGTCATTTCCGATGAGCTCCTGGTCTCCTTGGACCGGCCTGCAGCCTGGCAGACACCAGAGACACGGACCCAGGCAGGTGCGTCCCTGGCCAAGAGCCCCCCTTCTCGGCCCCTCACCACCAAAAGTTGTTTTTTGTTCTCTTCCATTTTCTCCTAAATGGCTGCTGCATAGTTGCTTCTGGAGAGAGCGCCAGGCTTTGAAATGAGACGCCGCCCACAAACACCCCTGCGCCGTGGCCTCTAGCCGGTTGGCCAGCAGCTGTCTCACCTGGCGCAAAAGCCCCCGCTTTTCTTGTCTGCAGAAAAGGTTGCTGCCTTTGTGATGGTTGAAGAAAATATAACTCACAGTTACCTAAATCAGGGGTTGGCACACTTTTTCTGTAAAGAGCCAGATAAGAAATGTTTTAGGTTTTGCACACAAAGAGGTAAAAGTGAGGATTTTATGGAGGTACTTACATGACAAGAGAGAAAACAAATTGCCTCAAATTTGTTGTTGACAACATTCAAAATATAATAATAATTGAGCAGCATTTTTCCAGTTTTATTAAGGTGTGATTGACAAATAAAAATTATATACATTTAAGGGGTACTAAACGATGTTTCCGCGTGCATATATATTGTGATATGATCACCACAATCAAGCTAATAAACATATCTGTCACCTCATATAGTACCATTGTGTGTGTGTGTGTGTGTGTGTGTGGTGAGAACGCTTGAGATTTATTCTCTTAGCAAATTTTGAGCACAGTTTTTTAAATAATACATGTCTACTAAAAGAAAAAATGGAATTTTGTGGGGGAGAAATTGCATTTTCCCCAATTGCAGTTTAAAGTTAGTTTTTCCTGTCCTCAAATCGATTGCAAATGTTCGTCCGTAAAGACCTTAGTTCACAGCCTGTTAACAAACAGATAATGGACCAGATCTGGCCCACAGGCCACAGCCGGCCCTGACCCAAACAGCCCCTGGCACTCAGTGGGTATTAACAGCACCTGCTTCCCTCTCCCTGATGTGAGGCGATGACTCTAGTTTGCCGGGTCCCTCCTAACTGAGTGACAGCACTTTAAGTGGTGTGATGATTTCAGAGACATTCTAAGATCTTCTTTCCAATCATCAAACCTCACCCCGGGCTCCAGCTGCCCGTGACACTGGAAGCAGCAACATCGTTAGAGAGCCTGTGCCTCAGTTTCTCTCTTCCACAAAATGGCAATGAGTGTGCTCTTTGTGTTACATAATCCCCCCGGGCTAAAGCTGGGAAGTGGGAATAGCATTCAACATGGAGAGAGAAGAAGAAAACTGCCCTCTAATAAATACCCGTTGAGAAAGTCTTTGCAAAATATATTTCTGATAGGAGACATATCTAGAACATTTAAAGAACTCTCAAAACTCAATAATAGGAAACCAATAATGCAATTTAAAGAGTGGGCAAAAGATCGGAACAGACCCTTCACCCAAGAAGACACAGAGATGAGAAAGCAGCACCTGGAAAGGTGCTCGATGGCCCAGGTCATTCGGGAAAGGTGAACGGAGCCTCCGTGAGACACGGCTGCATACCCGTGGGAATGGCTACAATAAAAATCAAACAAAACAACAAAACCTGAGAACGCCAAATGTTGAAGATGCAGAGGACTGAGGCGCTCATACCTTGATGATGGGATTGGGAAATAGTGCAGCCACTTTGGAAAACAGTCTGTCAGTTTCTTATAAAGGCAAACATGTGCTTACCATCTGATCCGGCACACACCCTGGATGTGTACCCAAGGGGAAGAAAAGCCTACACTTACACAAAACTCTGTTTGCTTCTGGCTCCAGTGGCCTTCTGCATACGCACCTCAACCGGGCAACAGCCCGATGCCCATGGACCAGTGAACGGGTACAGCGCTGCACGCCCACACAGCTAACCACTACTCGGCAGTCACAACAAAGGGATCATGAACACATGCAACAGCATGAATGAAACGCAAAGGTATTCTGCTGAGTGAAAGGAGCCGGACTCAACAGGCTGAGTACTGTGTATTCACTTCAGTCAAATGACATTCTAGAAAAGGCAAAATCATGGGGACGGAGGACAGATCAGTAGTTTCCAGGGGCTGGGGTGACAGGAGGGGTGGCTTCCAAAGGGGTGGCAGAAATGTCTAGATTTTAACGGTGGTGGTGGTCATATGACTGTAGGTATTTGTCCAAATCATAGGACAGCACCCCACAAAGAGTGAATTCTACTGCATTAAGTTTATCTCAGTCAACCTGACCTTAAATATAACCAACAAGCACGTATCAGGTAGCAAAAGCGCCCCGCTGGGCCTGCAAGATGTGCTACAGCGTGCAAACGCCCCGTGAGGGGCAGGCAGAAGGGGCATGGCGCCTGCATGCCCTGGAGAATGCCCTCTGTAAGTCTCAACATTCCTTCCGGAAGGCCATCGGTATTGTGTATTTCATTGTCTTGACATCTCCCCGCGGATATATGATTTGTTAAGTTTAACACGGGTGAGACTGAGCTTTTGATGACTTTTTTTTTTTAATAAGCTTTTGATAACTGAGCCTTTGATAGCTCCTCCCCCAGTCTGTCGCATCTCAGTAAACGGGACCACTGCCTGGTAAGCTGCTCATGCCGGAAACCTGGGCTCACTCGGGGTTGCTTTTTCCTTCTCGCCTAAACCTGATCCACCAACAATTCCCTTCTAGTCTACTTCCAAAACATATTTGGCAGCCTCGACTTCCTTCCATCTCCACATCACTGTCATCGTTTGCCAATATCCTTCCAACTGTTCTTCCCGCATTCTCCGTGGGGGCCATCAAACCCATCCCTCACATTAGATGTGGGCTTTGGAAACATTAATCTTATTCTCTATCATTTCTCTGATAAAAATCTAGCCATGGGAGCACACTTCCGAATTCATTCTTTCTTGTGTTTGTATATGCAAAATGTTTAAATGATTGAAGGTCCCCTGGCCTTCCTTTCATTTTTAATTAGATTCCTGGCGTATTTCCACTTATTGAAGCTTCAGTCTTCTGCATAGCTTCTCACCCTATGGAAAAGCGAGTCTGGTGGCCAGAATTTGTTGATCAACTGTTTTCAGGGCTGGGTCCCAGCATGTCTTCTAGCTGTTTTTCTCAGCACATTTTTTTGTTGTTGTTGTTGCAGTTTATAGTCAGATGCTAATTCTATATAATTCATTAGCTCACTGTGGGGGAATTAATTGCCTGCAGAAGAGCTGAGAGATATTGAAAGTTACATATGTAGCCATTGCTCTCCACTCCCTGTTATTTCTTGAGAGACATATGGAAAGCTTCAACTGCGTATCCCAAACAACCCTCCCAACAACTCACATTTTGTGTCTGGAATTCCCCCATTAGAATCATTCATATGTCACTGTCTCCAATGGGAAGCATAAAAATAGATTACCAGTCACTAGTGATTGTATATGGAATACATAGGGCCTTATAAAAGGGACTTCTAGCTGTGAAGATTTACTAGAAAAGAGACAAGCACTGATCAGAGCAGGCTAGCAGGTCTAGAGATGAGGTGGGGTAGCACTGGAAGCCCAAGGTCACCGTGCAAACGGTAGAGGGAGAAGACATGGCTGAAGCAGGCACTGGAAGGGCGGACAGGCTTCACGGACACACTCAGCACCTGACCACGTGGCCAAGGGCCCCACTGGCTTACCTTGCAGCCACAGCTTCTCTCCTCTTCTCTTCTCTTCTCTTCTCTTCTCTTCTCTTCTCTTTTCTCTTCTCTTCTCTTCTCGATTCTCACCAGCCTATGACCCCTGTCTCCCCACTAGATGATAATCTCCTAATGGGCAGATATGTTTACTCATCACTGTCCCCTCAGCCATTCTCATGGTGTCCAATGTCTAGTGTCTTCTGATTGAAAACATCTTGCATTCGAGAAAGAAGAGTTGCCGTGTGTTACTCGTGGGCCGGGTGGGGGTGTCAGAAATTGAGTTTATAACCAGGCAACATGATCATCCATCAGTTCCTGAATACGTCCATGTGCCTGGCCTATGTCTATGAACTTCTACGTGCCTGATCCCTATCAGACAATGAAGAAAGTACCAGGCACACCCCCAGTTGTAAAACCAAGCACTTACAGGTAGAGATGGACTACGTATGACACCGTGAGCAACAGGAGTTCTCAGAGGCAAAGAGAGGGGTGAGCTGGATGCACACCCCCAATGAAGATGCACCTAAAAACCCCAGGCGGAGTTCTGGGGGGAAATGGTGTTTTAGAAAAATAAGGTGAGGAAATGGCCTGCACAAAGGTGTGGAGGTGGAACTGGGTGAAGCTGTCCTTGAGGCCTTGGGGGGCCACCTGTGAATGGAACTAGCAGGCTGGGGGCCGGGAGTATACGCAGGATTGGCTGCGCAGATGAGGCTCATTGCGGATCTTAAGAGTCAGACCAGAAGTCTGGGCCAGGAAGGGGAGTGACAGCTAGAGCGAGATTCTGGAAGGACGAAGCTTGAGATCGTGCTACCATTTCAATTTCCTAATTATTCAAACGAGAAGTTTGGACCAGAGACCTCTCACTCCCCTCTCGGCGCTGGTCTCTTAGAGGCTAACCTGGATGGAACCTATGTAAGTCCTTCCAGAAGCAGGGCTTTGACAAGCTCACTCTACTAAATGGATAAGACAGAGAGCAACCAGACTCCTTGGAAAACTCCTTGGAAATGCCCCCCAGTCATAATGCTCCTGCAGGGGGCGCTGCGTGAGGGCACTGAGTGTGCCGGGCAAGCAGCCAGGAAACTGAAATATCTGTCCGTCACTTTGGTCAGAACCGCACGACTTTGGATCAGTCGCTTCTCCCCACCAAGTGCCAGTTTTCTACCGGTGAACGATGGGGTATGACTACGTGTCTCCCCAAACTGAAAGCATTTAATGGGAACACATGCCTGGAATTACATAACTGCGCGCTTAGCAGAGACTGGTCCCCAGTGAACACCTGCTGCGGATATGGCGTGGTCCCAGTACTGCTGTCATACCTAGTGACAGAAGCCACAATGACAGCCACACACCCGGGTCACACTGAGGATGCCGACCGCCTCCCCCAGTGCTTGCAGCAGCAGACCCCTCATTAATGATGTGTTATTGTTCGTTTCCACTCTGCTAAGCCCGCTGTTGGCGGTGACATTGCACCGCGGCCCCCTCTTGCACCGCGGCCCCCCTGTCTGGTGGCCGGGAGAGAGCTGGAGACAGTGATTAATAAATGACCAGGACTCCAGCCCTTCGGGGGAGGGGGCTGCGTCCAGGACATGAATATGCATGGCCTGCTGGGGCTGACTCGGAGCCTGGGGAGGACACGGTGGGCTGGCCAGAGCGAGAGCAGCCTGCAGGCTGGTCACGCGGGCGGAGCAGCAGAGGTTTGCAGAGCTGCACGGGCCACTTTCATCAGCAGTGCCATCAGCCTTGCCATCGCCCGGGAAGACAGGCTGGCAGATGTGAACATAAATACATCCCCCTCTTGCCTCACCTCAGTGCCCTGAGGAGCTATTAGAGACTTCAAATTACCATTTCAGTAAATGGGGGGAGAGAATCGAAGAGGAAGAGGCTGTGTTTGTTAACTGGGCAGCATTGTTGAAGGCACTGGCTCCTTTCTCTCCACGGCCCCCTGAGGGTCTGGAGACAAACTGGGTCTTCCGAGGTGCAGGAGCGACACCTTCAGACCCTGCCCTGTCCCTTCCCAAATTCCTATAGGACCCCAGCGGCGCCCAAAGGCAAAGTGGCATGCAGGCAGCACTGCAGAGGGCTCTGTGACTTCAGGGGGACCAAAAGGGAGACCAGCCTTGCACCCCTGAGTGGGTGGGGCTGGGGCTAAGATGACAAGTCATGTTGTATCCCTAAGTCCTCATGGAACCGAGGCCCAAGATAGTCGTCAGATAACAGTTTACTCAGTTTGAATGAATGAATTCTAGATGGTCCATAAATATTTGGCGATTGATGATTGAAGCACTGGAGCAAGGCGTTTTAATTTCCTGTCAAAGAGTGAACTCTTTGAAAGGAGTCAGCTGATGTGCTGAGGCAGTCATTGACACCCAACTGTGTCCCGCCCTGACTTAGGGGCAGATTTGGGTCTAAGGAAGGGCACACGTGCACACACTTGGCTCCACACCGTGGGGCACTCACAGACATCCGCCAGCCGTCTGTTATGCGGCTGCGAGCCTCATCCTTGGCTCACCCCGCAAGTGTTGGTTGGTACCTATTTCCCGCAGTGCTCCAAACATAGGGATAGAGAACAAGCCAGGCAGCTGGCCCCCGTGGCACTAACCATCCAGTGGGGATGTCAGAAAATGAACAGGGAAATAAACAGGGCAATTTCAGATCTCAAGATGCCCCCATGCTTGTGTCCACCCCGCATTCTGAATTTCTTTTCCAAACAAACACGCATAAAACAACATGAGCAGAACCAGTGCCTGGCATTCTCGGGTTCGTGGCCAGATTTAATCTCTGCACTGTTATCTTCCTGAACTGCATCTCAACGACAGGACAGGGAGAGTGGGCCTGCCCAGGCGCGGGACTCAGTCTGCAGCCTGGGTGGCTTTCCATGGAGCTTCTCTCGGAACCCGTACACGTATGTGTGGGGCAGTGGATCTGTACGAAGGTCTAACGTGGATTTCCTCTCCGCAGCTGTGAAGCAGCTGGCCATTCGGAAGAGCCAGCTTTGCGGGTGTGCAAGCTGAGCGATTGCCGGGGCTCCTCTGCACTTAGAAGGCCCCATGTTCTGTTCAGTGTACTGCAGTCGCCATCTTGAAATTCCCCACGCATTTTGAACAAGGCTCCCTGCACTTTTACTTTGCACAGGGTCCTGCAAGTTTTACAGTCGCTTTTGCCTTTCAGGGATTGGGTAGAGCTTGACCCCAGGTCCATCACTGACCTTCCAGACGGTACTTTTTCCCTCTAGAATATAAGGTAGTGTTTGCTCCAAGGCCCCCTTCAGCTCTGATGCCCAGGAAGGAAGCTCTGAATATCAGCCCAGGCTAAATCTCTTAGATGCAGACATCAGGTTCTTGAGAAGAGATAGCCCAAGACAAGGGTAAGCGAAGCCCGATTCAAAACTCGTTTTTGCTGCTGGTGGGGGATCCCTGTACTGCATCTGATCGTAGGAGGCTCCAGGGGCGGCTTAGTGGCTGGAAACCTCAGGTCAATAAAATGCAGAACAAAACAAACGCTCGAACACACTACCCTGCCTTCACACCCTGAGCTGAACGGTAGCCACTGGATCAAGACTGAAAGAGAGTTGGCAAAGAACATGGTCTAATGTCTCACGTCCTCCACGCAATTGGCTCTTCTGAGAGCTGGGGCTCAGGTTCCATCGGGAGGGACACTCAGCTTTTCTAGATGCACAAGATCCATCCACAGAAGAGCATTCGGGCGTGCTTGATCGTGCTGACAGAACGAGCGGCCCCTCTCCCTCCCTGGCTTTTCGCTGTGGGGCTCTGTCCACCCTGGTCCCCCAGGGCTTCATCTAAACACATGCTCACATACTCCCTGGAGCAGGAAGGCGGTGTGGCAAGTTATACCCTGGGTCTTGGAACTTCCACCCAGAAGGGGCATCTGTAACTTCTGCTCACATTTTACTGGTCAAATCACATCACATGGCCATCACTAACTTTTATTATAACCCTACCATAGGATCAGAAAGAGGAGAACTAGAAATAATTGTGAGTGACATCGATAACTGCCACGTGTTTCAAGTCTGGAGCTGCCTCTTTCCCACCACCCCTGGAGCCACAGACAAATGACCGACAGGACCTCACCACGTGTAATGGGAGCCAAGTCCTTCTGTTTCCTACCTTTCCTGTTGCCCTTGGAGGTGGCGTGAGAAGCAAGTGAAATAACAGAGAAACATAACCAATGACAGGTATTGAGTACCGAGGGCCTGACGCGGTCACAGTGTTCTCATCCGCGCCCAGGACTGCCCAGGGGGTACTGAGCACCCACACCACAGAGACAAGGACACCAAGACACGGAGCAGCGTGTAGCCAGTTCAAGGTCACACGGGACGCAGCCCACGAAGCCTGACCCGAAGCCAGCTCTGAAACACCGTCCTGAGGAACAGTGCACAGGACGAAGCCTTCCAATAAGGAACTTGCACGTGCCATCGCCTCTGACCTCCCACCGTGGGGAGCCTCCCCACCTCTATGGTCAGCTTCACTCGGGTTGTCAGGGGCCTCCAGGAAGGCATGGAAGTGACACCGCTTTTTCCCGGGGCCCCGCACTCGTCAGCAAACAGCTGGGGTCCGTTGGGCCTGGCGCGATCTCATCAAGCCGTTCCTAAGCTAGGACTGCAGGTGCTGCCTGATCCTAGAAACCTCCCAAATGCCACGGGGGGTGGGGGGGTGGGGAGCGCTTCCTTCTGAGCCCTCCTTGAACCCATCGGCTTCTGGTCTGACGTGGAGAATACCGGCCCCGGGTAGAGCCTTCTTGCTCCGTGCTCCAGGTCTCCACCAGCGCCAGGTTTAGGAAACACACGTTCGCTTCTGGGCCGCCTCCCGTAAAATGGCCTCTGTCATGGCTGGCCCGCCCCCAGAGAGCGTGGTACTGGGTTTGCTCGGCCACTCCGTGGTTCCGGTTGGGGAGGCGCCCTCAGATGATGCCTCCGAAAGGCTCTTAGAGGACAGGATGTCGAGGGAGAGGAGGGTGAGCCGGGCAGGAAACGGGGCCTAACTGTTTTGCAGATGCTCCAGAGAGACGTTTCTGCCCCACCGCCTGGGGCTGTGTGCCTTGGCGATGAACTCCTCAGAGGCACTTCCCCACGTGCAGCGCCCATGACAGATCAGTCAGCTCAGGTGCCGCTTCTGGAGTACAGTGACAGCAAGGGAGAGAGGACACAGAGGCCCAAAAGCATAAGCTAACATTTAGCCCATAAGCCCTGGATGGACGCTACCACCATCCGCCAGCACCTCCCCAAGACCACAGGCAGAGCAGGAATTCCCCTTTGGGCTCTGGCCAGGTGTCTCAGTTGGTTGGAGCATCATCCCATGGACCAAAACGTCGCAGGTTCAGTTCCTGGTCAGGGCACATGCCTGGGTTGCTTTTCTTTGGGCGAGCTGCCGCCTTCTCTCCAGATGCATTGTTTAGGATGTAAATGCTCCGAGAGTTTACTCCTCTGACTCCGCGTAAACAGTCGGCAGTTATCCTGCTGCTTTGAGGCCTGCACAGCCCAGGCAACACGGGAACTCCAGAAACGAAGAGGGTGGTAGCCAGGTGAGTGCAGAGCTGGGGGAGAGGGAACCGGGCAGAGAAAGACCTGTGCAGGCCAGGCACCCTTCAGCTCAGGCTGGGAAAGGCCTTCCTCCCGGGACCCCAGGGTACCGCAGGGTCTGCCAGGCAAGACCAGCTGCACATGCACCCTGGTGTTGGAGGGCACGTTGGCAGCCTCCAGCCTTATCCCTGCATTCAAGGGGAGGAAACTGAGGCACAGGGAGGACAGCTAGATGCTGCTCTTAAAGGACCAGACCCTGACTCTGACTCCACAGGCCAGTGAGTGGAACTGCCTCAGGACCTGGGCACCTGGGATGCAAACCTGGAACGGGGCGGGGCAAGGTCAGGATTCAGCAGCTCCTCCTTTTGCCCAGGCATCTGTCGTGGCTGCTGCATGCTTCCCCGCCAGGTGGAGAGCGCACCTGGTTCAGCCTCGGCCCAGCTGCCTGGGCATCCCCTAGGCCGTGTGGGCCTGAGTCTCCGGTGCCAGCTCTGGGCGGCCCCTCGAGGGCCTGGAGTAACAGGGGAGGAGTCAGCTGACCAGCCCGGAGCCACTTATCCCATGAGCCTGGCAGCCGGTGGCCAGCACAAGTGCAGAGCTCGGCTCAGATCAAGGAAACGATGCTGGGGCTCCATTTAACTTAACTGGGCCAGCGAACCCCTGGTACAAAAAGCCAGGCACACTGCCCGTTTTGTTGACGCCTTGCTTTGGAATCTCACCTCATCGAGTTTTTCAACATAAGATGCAGGCATTTGGTTGTTCGTGTTTAATGTGTGACACAGAAGATCAAAGAGCAGACAGAGATGGAAAACACTGGGACTCAGGGAAGGATGACGGAGCCCAGCCCCCGCCCCTTCCTCAGCCCCTTCTTTCATCCTCTCCTCCACCTCCTCCCCTCTCCCCGACTTCTCCATTTCTCTCCTCTTCTCATCGCCCCTCTCTCCTTCCCACTGCGTTATCTCTCTGTTTTATCCCTCCACCTGCAACAATGCCTATTACCCGTCTCAGCTCCTGTGACCTTTCCCAAATGAAACACTCTTATCTTCCAGGAAACACCCTCCTCCCTGTCTTTCTCTCCATTCCACTTCCTTCTTCCCTTTTCTTTCTGCCATCTTCTCCTTAGCTCCCCTCCTGTTCCCTCACTCATTCCCTAGTTTCTCTTTCTCCTTTACCTTCCCTCTCCTCTCCTCTCCTCTCCTTCCCCCTCTCCCTCCCTTCCTCTCTCCCTCCCTCCCCCTGCTCCTAGAATCACCATGACAATGGGCCTCCCTGACAATTATGGGGAGCAAGACCTCTTTCCACCAGGGACTCCAACACTTCCTGGAATCCACTCCCTGACTCCTTAGCACCGTATTAGTCTCCCTACAGTTTTGTGGGGCCACTGGAAATAGACTTTGTCACCAACCACACAGCAGGAGAAAGACAAGACCAAGGACAGGAGGCTGGAGAGACGGACAGAGGAGGGTGAAGCTCTCGGCTCCCTCTCTCAGTTGGACAGAAAAGATGTCTGCCATCGATGGAGAAGGAGTCACAAAATCTGGGGGCGGGCAACAGCGTTTCTTCTCCCATGCCGCAGGGCTCAGCAGGAAGGAGGTCTTTCCTTCAGGTCAGGAGGGAGAGAAAAGAAAACGAAAGGAAGAAAGGCAGCAGCCAGTGTGATGTGTGCTAGAACTTTCTGTGCCAGCAAGTGAGAGTGAAATACACAACTCCAAATGCCTTGGCCTTTCTTAGACTCAATGCTTGATGATGCCTGGATGGGGAAGCCACTCGCTGGCCACACGTGTGTCGAGCAACTACTTCCTGTGCAATATGGAGCAGGTGGTGGTGGGAAGCAGGAAATACAACACACCCTGGCCTAAAAAAAAAAAAAAAAAAAATCTTTTTTCTTTCTTTCTTTTCTTTTTAAATATAGTAATCTTTCTTTTGTTTCTGAGTAGCCAAGCTCATGTGTCCACACATATTTATTTTTTCATGTTAATATCTCTTGATAGCTTACCTACAAGAGTTAAACAACCAGGTATGTGACGATGACAAACTCAAGCAATTTACCTTATTGTCATTATTACTATCAAAAGAGGGCAATGAAAAGACCCATCCTGCAGAGTTGAGAAAGTATTAGATAAAGTAGCGTTTTATGGACTGTAAATGTAAAATGTAAGAAATTCCATGTGTAATTTTGAGGAGTTCATTTTAGCTCTAGGTTGTTTACTTAGAATTATACAATCTCCACCTCGCTAGGTACCTTAGAGTCCATCTGGCCTAAACTACCTAGTATACAGATCCTGGTAAAACTTTCTTTTAATGATAGTCATTCAAATTTATTTAAACATCCCCCCCAAAATAGGGATCTATTTTTCCCAAGGTGTGTACTCCACATTTGGAAAGATGTGCTCATTTTCTTTACAGTTTATTTCTCAGACACATTATATACTTAAGACTGAACTATATAAATAACAGGCCAAAATAAAAAGATGCAAAGAGACACAACACAATTAATTTCCTCATAGAAGATGAAATAGAGGTGAGGACGGAAAGATCGCTTGCCGCCAGGAGCTCCGACAGGCTTTACAAAGGGTCCGTGGGGCCTGAGTAGGCGGACGAGTTTGGGGAGGGCGGCCCACGCAGCCTGGAGCGATCAGCACACCATAAAAGGACTCAAATGCCAGGCTAATTAGTTTAGACTTGACTGTGTGGTTTATGGGAAAAGCATTGAAGACAGATTGCAGCTACTTACTTACATATTAAGGAGCCCAGGACACGGGTAATTCATTTTAGAAAAAGCAAGAGGTATTGAGAGATGTTGCCAGGAGTCCCGTGCACAGGGGGAAAGGGAGCCTTCTGTGTGGCTGAGCGTGGAGGTGACAACCGCAGACCCGCTGCCCGCTAACCTTGCTGCCAGCCCTGGCCCAGCAGCACAGACCGGCACATACCTGTTCAGCCTGGTCACAGCAAGACCTGCTGACTTACTGGCCACCGTTAACTTATTTCGCCTCCCTGCCTAATGCTTCATGCTCGATTGAAGAGACTGGGTTTTACCGGGAAAGCTCATTATCCTCTCCCAAATGTCTCAGACAGAATAATGAGGAGGTGAACTTGCAAACCAAAACCATGTAGAAGGCGTATAGCATCTTGTTCACGGAGAGTATAATCAGGGCATGTTATATAAATTTTAATCATGAAGCAGAAGGACATGAAATGAGGTGAGGATGGCCTCGCCGTCAGGTTGGGTGACCTAGTAGAAGGGAGAATAACTAGGAGGCAGTGTCATGCCTGGCTCTGCCACCTGCCAGCCATGGGACCTTAAAATACCAGATACTCTCCGGAGGCTCCCACTTCCACATTTGCAAAATGACTCCGCTCCAGTGGTGTCTGTCCATCTCACACGCTCCTACACCGCTGCAGAGACTGAGCGGCGGAGGGGCTGCAAGTGGCTTCGGGAGGGTGAAACGCACTGCCGACCCACAGAATGCGTGCCTCTCGGTGGTGGCGACAGCGGTGGCGACGTGACCCGCAGGTGACCAGCACCTCGTGGTCAGTGCTCTGGCCTAAAAAGGTCTTCCGTGGCATGAACAAAAGACATGATCCCTCTGGGCCTTAATTTCCACGTCGGTAAAAAGAGAAGGTTGGACTAAAGTCACTTTTTTCTCTAAAACGTGGGACAGTGGAGCAGAGTCGAGGTGGGGCATGAATATGGCATTAAGCTGCATTTAATCCGTAGTGAGAAATGTATCTCCTTTTCAATTATCTTCCAATCCTTCAAGTCTCAGCCTGGTTCGGTTTTCAGTTAACATGTCTTTAATATCAGCTAATTTACCTTCTCAAGGAAGAGGAAGTAGGTCTCAGGCTCAGAACCTTGACAAGCTGCCGTACCTGCCGAGAATGTAATGACATTGCCGAGCCCTCGCTGCATTTCTTTTTCGCTTTTCATAGGAGTGGCTATTGGTTTTCCACTTACAGTAATGACATAGGGCTTCCTTTTTACACATGTCTAGGTGTTAAAGGAAAATATTGCATCAATAAAGGTGCAGGGATTACACGGATAACGGCAAAAATCATGGGGGTCACAGGCGCCTGAGAGTTGCTGGGCTAGCTGATCCCTCAGAGTCCTTCCAGCACCTTCTTTCCCCGCCAGTCTCACTCTGCCTTCTGAGGAGTGAGGTTGACAGGAGTGCAGTTCCCGGTCTGGCGCACGCCTTCATCGGGAGGGAGGGGGACAATGGTGGCTCACATGACCAGGGGTCCCACTTTGAGCACACAAGCAACAGTGACAACCAGGGAGGACCTTCGAACGTTTCCCCAAGTGCATTCATGTGTGACCATCCCCGTCTGATCTCACAACCCTTTACACATGAGGAACACGAGATGCCCCGTGGTCCATGATTTGCCCAGAATCACTGTCGTTGATGACTTGGGGCTCCAGCCACACGCCTCCAGAGCCCCAGGTCTTTCCCATATTCCCGTATTTTCTATCCCCACTTTGCTAGGCTGTCCATAACACATGGAAATGCCAAAGACCCTTTACAGTTGAAAAATCAATGGGATTTCTTCACTTCAGGGGAGCATCAGCCTCATTCAGACCCGGCTTTGTGACGGACATTAGACGTCTTGCTGGAACAGGACGAAAAGCGGGGAAGTGCCAGCCCTCTAGCCTTTCGCCCTCTCAGTGGGAAAGTCAGGTGGCTCCAGGAAGAAAGACGCAACTAGCACCTCCCACTGACATCACAGCTACTTTCACTTTAGGGAGCTTTTCTCTTGGCCAAAAATCCCTATACCCTTTTTTCTTTTTGTTTCTTTTTACTTTTCTTTTCTTTTCTTTTCTTTTCTTTTTATTGTTAACACCATTACAATGCCCCCCATTTCCCCCTTGTTGCCCCCTCCACCCAGCCCGCACCACCCCCCACCCCAGCCTTCACCATATTGTTGTTTGCGTCCATGGGCTCTGCACATAGCTTCTTTGGCTAACCTCTTCCAGTGCCCCCACCCCCAACATCAGTCAGTTTCTTCCATGCATTCATGCCTCTGGTCATATTTTGTTCATCAGTTTATTTTGTTCATTAGATTCCTCAGATGAATGAGATCCTGCGGTACTTGTCTTTCTCTGACTGGTTTATTTCACTTAGCTTAATCATCTCTGAGCCCATCCAGGCTGTCACAAAGGGGAAGAGTTCCTCCTTTTTTACTGCTGCATAGAGAGTATTCCATTGCGTAGATGTGCCACCTTTTTTTAACCCACTCATCTATGGATGGGCACTTGGGCTGTTTCCAGATCTTGGCTACTGTACATAAGGCTGCAGTGAACATGGGGGTGCATGTATCCTTTCAGGGTCCTTTGGATATATTCCCTTTTCAGTTCACCAGCCCTCCTTCCATGGTCCTGTAGACGAATCACCGTGAAAGGATCATCTGTCCGCTCATGTAATGTGTGCTGAGCACCCATAATGTGCACGGATTTAAGACGTAGGCCCTGAACAGGAAGGTTATAATCTTATAGACAAGATTCAAATTGAGCACACAAATAACTGTGATACAAAGCAGAATATGATAAAATAATGATGATAATTACGATACAGGGTCCGGCAGAGGTAATGCCTGCTTGAGCGTGGTTGGTAGGGTAATAATATGGGTGTAATAATTTATAGTTTTAATTTGAACATTTCACCTACAACGTCAGATGGTGTGCTCGAGTGTGCTATTGTTATGTTACAGAATTACATGCTTATGATTGTGTAATAAAAGATTTTTTAATAAAAAAGGGGTGTTATTTGTGCTGGACCCTGTATTATAAAAATACACATTTATGAAGATTTAACTATATACCAGGTACAATTCTAAGAACATTCTATACGTTTTTTGTGTGTTTTTTTTAATCTGCAGAACAATCCTATGAAGTAAACACAAGCAACATGCCAGTTTTTCAGATAAGGTGACCAAGGCTTAGATAAATAATCTATTTAAGCTCAATCAGCTCCTAAATGACAGAATCATACATCTGCATGACCCCAGGGCCTGCAGAATCGCCCACTTGGTGGCTGCTTGAGCTGCGCTCTGTGCCAAGCACCGATGTCCTCTGCACCACGTGTACCTCCCACTAGGCAGTGTGGCAATGCGACTGAGGGCACAGACCTGGAACCAGGCTGCCAGGAGCAAATCCCAGGTCTGCCACCCCCAGCTCTGTGACATCGAGCAAGTTGCCTGCCTTCCCTCTGCCTTCAATCTGTCTACAAAAGGGGTTAGGGTCAAAGGTGGAAGAAGCTCATACACACAGAGCGCTCAGGAGGCCACCCAGGGTGTAGCCCAGGCAAGAACTGGATGAGTAAAAGCCATCATCACGATAATATAGATATTATTAGTCTCATTTTATAGGTGAGAATACTGTGGTTCCAGAAATGAAGCAGCATACGCAAGATTTTATACCCGCTCTTTCCATTATGTAAATCAAGTAGTGTTTAGAGGAATGAGTAATTAATTTCAATCCAAAGAAGAGGATGAATAGAATTAAGAGACCGAGCACACGTTTTTTCATGTCAAGGCAACATCGTGAAAGCCAGTGCAGGGAGGGAAGATGGGGAATGGCCGGTAGATTTACGGGGCCCCTGGACCAAGCAGTAATCACACAGAAGACCTGGGCTGCCCCAAGGTGTGGCAAGTGGGGAAGGCTTCAACCAGAGTTATGTCGGAACCAGCCACTATGTAGCAGAAAATTATAGGCAGGAGAGAGGAGAAACTATGGAAGTTAGTAAGACACCGCATAGGCCCAGCAAGGTGCCCCGTAGAGCTAGTGGCACAGAAACCATGTAGGTGGAATTTATTTATATACACATTTATTCCATAAAAATGTGCCGAGGGCTTGCTAGGTACTAGGTACTGAGTAAGGATGCAAAATGCAGTGAACAAGATCCAGTCTCAGTCTACAGGGAGAGACAGAAAATCAAGTAGATGATAATAAAGCAATAACAAACACTACCATCAAAATAATCATACAATGCAATGATAAGTGCGATGCGATCACGTAGGGGCAGAAACTAACCTAGACTGGAGGAGTCAGAACAAACTTCCAGAAGACAATGATAGCTGAACGGGTGAGTCCGAGTTAACAGAGGAAAGAGGTGGGGAGGTTGTGTTTCAGGCTGAGGAGCCGGCTGAGCAAATGCCCTGAGGTACAAGGAACCACAGCTGCTTTGAGGAGTAGAGTAAGTTGGTGGGACTGGTTAGAGACAGAGATGCGATGAGATATGTAGCAGAAGCTAGATCATCTAGGGCTTTTCAATTAGCGTTGATGAAATTCTACTTTATCATAGGGAGAAAAGGAAGCCACTGAATGGTTTCGGGTAGAAAAGCCAGAAGATCAGGTTTGTTATTGAAAAAGGCCACTACCATGTGGATTGGAGGAGGCAGGAGTGATTGTAGGGAGACCCAACAGGAAGCTAGGGCTGTAGACCATGTTAGAGGACACAGTGGCTTTTGCAGGGATGTTGTCGCAGATATGAAAGGGGGATTTAAAGTTTAAGAGGTGGAATCGGCAAGGCCTGGTGAGGACTGGGCATCAGGGTGAGTGCACAGAGGACAAAGGGTGCGGCAGATCGCTGGGAAGATAACAACCCTGCAGCAGGAAGGGCAGGGCCAGGCGGGAGCCGTTTGCGGGGTGGTGCAGGCGGTCTTAGCCATAGCTCCCCAGAGAAGCACAAACACAGGCGGGACACGCACGTGCATGGGCACACACGAGAGAGGTGGGGGGAGGGATTGGCTCATGAATTGTGGGGCTGGCAAGTGTGAAATCTACAGAACAAGCTACAGGATGGAAACCCAGGGAGGACCGACGCTGCAGCCTCAACTCCAAAGACAGTCTGGAAGCAAAATGCCTCTTTCTCAGGCGACCTGAGACTTTTCTCTTAAGACTTTCAACTGTTTAGATGAGGTCCACCTGCACTATGAAGGGTAAACTGCACTATTTAAAGTCCTCCGATTTCAGTGTTAATCCCATCTTTAAAAAACCTCTTTATAGCAACGTCTGGATTGCTGTTGGACCGAGGAACTGGGCACCCCAGCCCAGCCAAGCTGACACTTGAGACTCATTGTCCCAGGAGAGAGAGATGATTTGATTTCAGATTTCAGATTCCGCCAGGATGCCCTCACAGTAGGGCATCCTAGCGGAACTATTGGCAAAGTTGGCTGAAGTTCAGAACACAGGCGGTGGACTTGAGGTCTTGTTCACAGAAGCAGCCATGGGAGGGAACTTGCTTTTGTGAGTGCCTGTGAAAAGGAAGAAAGTATAAGACTTTAAAGAAGAGAGGTCGTCTCTACCTGCAAAGGAAGAGGAGCCAGGGAGGGAGACTGAAGTCGAGGACAGAGGGCACTGCGAGAGGACAATGTGGCCCCAGAGAGGTGTGCTTTAGGGAACAGGACAGGAGTCCTCAGAAAATTTCATGGGGCTTGGCGGCTTTAGGTGTGTATTGAATGGGCTTGAAGAAGAACATATCTGAGTCCCTCCCAGTGGCAAGCAACCTCTGGCCAGCGCCTTTCTAACTAGTTCCCGGGCAGATCTCTTGCATTTTCAGCCACCCTAAATTTTCCACAGGTGCACCACACAGCCGCATCATTTCAGGGAAGTCTTCTGAACCAAGCATGCCCAAAGCCAGCTCTTCCTTTCTTGAAGATTGCCCGTGGACCCGTGTACTCTAGCTGTGTCAACTTGTACTTCTCAGTGTGCTCCACACATTTCATCAATGCGATTCTAACTTCCCCAAGTAGGTCTTTGGCTTCTTGGGAGCTCGTGAGCTTCCTCCAAGCCACATACACCTGAGACCCCACTCAAATGATGCGCTGACCCAGTGCCTTCCTGTCCAGCTGTCTCCAGTTGCTCCTCTCTCCAGGTTGCCTCTCAGCTGATGCCAGAACAACTACCCTTAAGTTAGAGGAAACATCACATTCCTTCTCTTCCCTGATTCCTTTCCAGCATCACCTGTGTCCGAAGAGGACCCCTCACTCCCCAGTGTGTCTAATAATGGGCCTTCAGTATCTGGACTAAGTCTTCTCCTTGTTTACTTACTCAACATTCTTTCATTCTTTACAGAAAAACAGAGTGGGAACACACAGTGACTGAGCAAAATAGAAAAAAGGACCTGCTCACGTGGGCTTATACCCTAGTGGGGAAAGAAAAAATAAATGAATAGTCTTTAATTTGGGGTAGCAAGTGATGAGAGCTGTGAAGTAGCTAGAGCGAGGTATGAAAATGGAGAGTGAGTGAGTGAGCACTGTTTCCTACAGGGAGGGAAGAGGGGTGTCCCTGGGAAGGAAGCATGAGCAGAAACCTAGATTAAGTGGAAGAGAGAACTCTGGTGTAGCTGGAAGCGGGTAGGGAGATTAGGGCCAAAGAAATACGTGAGTTAAAGGCCCAGGATTGTGGTAGGTACTTAAATGGGTGGTCTCACCCTTATTTTTATTTCCCTTCCTTTTGGAGAGGCTGAAAAACCTGAAAAACAACCACATTTCTCAGAATCCCTTGCAGCTATGATTCTGGATATAAATTAGGTTTTGCCAAATCTCACACAAGATTTGGAAGGTGAAAGTGAGACAGTGGTCTTCTTCCTGTGGTTTCTGGCCGTCACTCTGGGAAGGCCATGGCTGTCCTGCAGTGGCACCTCTCTTTGTTGTCTGGCTTCCAGAGGCTGCTCTGGTGGGTGGTGGCTGCTGCTCCCCCGGGATCCTACCCACAGCCCAGGTCTCCCGAGTGCAGTACTTGCTCCCCCTGTTGCTGCTTTAGGCCTGTGGGAAGCAAACACATCCCACCTGCTGGCTGCTGGTGCTTCCGCATGCCTTGCTGGTACCCCTGGACCTGCCTGCACCTGTGCCGCAAGGGCCTTCTTTGACCTCTCTCCATTACTCTCCAGGCCTGCTTCCTGACAGGAGTTGGCCAGAGAAAAGAGGTAGGCTGACGCTGAGGGGGAGGATGGGGAGTCTTCCAGGCTGTGGGGCCAGAGAATATGAAGTGAACAGTTCAAAGGAGAAGAGAGTTTTTGCGGAATCAAGAGCACATAAGTATGGCGGCGTCCAGAGAGCACGGAGTGAGCGAAGGTTGTGTGCTCAGCAGAGGCCGGGCCTGCAGGGGCTGGGTGGCCACCCAGACACCAAGTGGGTGACCAGGCCCAGCCAGAAACCAGGCGTCTGATCCTGAGAGCAATGCTCTTTTCAGTCCTACCTCACTATGACCCCCAGGGCCGGCAGTCTATGTGCTTACTACTTTTGTATTATCCCCCCTTCTTTGTTCCTCTTTTTCCCCAGAAATCCCACAGTGATAAGTGGGTTTAAAGAGCACCTGCAGAAAGGTACATATGGCTCAGGTTCCCCCGATGTCGCTTCTATCCAAGCCTGTCACAGTGCCAAGAGAGAAGGGCTCTGAACCCCACCTGTAGTGTCTCAGGTAGGGGAGCAAGAGTACGTGGTTATGAATTTCACCACAACACAAGATGGCGGGTTTTCATTTTCTTCTCGCAGGCTGGGCTCACTACCAGGGTAGCCAACGTTTCTTCTCAAATCTCTCTCTTGCTCTTCCGCTGTGCCCACGACCCGCAGCTGCTCCTATGAAGTGCCAACTGAGAGGTACGTGTCAGGCGCTTGGTTCTGTTGCTCCCTCGGCTATTAATGCACTTGCGTGCAATGACCCATTTCATCAGACTTAAGAGCTGTCATCAAAACTCCCCATAACAAAAAAGGTTTCCAAGCCACCCTTAAAAGCCTAAGCCTCAGCATCGTCCATGGGGACATCCAATGACGTGTCAGACAGTTTGAGAAGAGTTTTGCATTCACGGGATGGAAGCTTTCATGGGCGCTCTGCAGATCAGTAAGAGCTGGGATCCCAGGATCTCTGGGAAAACTCTAAGGCTGTTTTGGAAACCCCTTCCCTGCACCTTGCCCCATGTGATGGCTTTTGAAAATCTTTTCTGGGCTAAGTTGGGATCTCTGTATTCAGAATCACTGCCATTTTAAACTCAATTTGAACTCAGGGCAAGTCTAAAATGGTGGAATGTCAGTGAATGAAGGGTATTTCCCTTAACGTGCGCAGAGCCCCTTTCCATTTGTAATCTGCCGAAATGGACAGAAGGGCATCAGGTAGGAGCCACATATTGGAGTTACTTGAGGGAGAGGCTCAGGAACAGTCAAATTATTAATATCTAAGTGCCTTAGGACCCTCCCTGAAGTCCGGATTAGTCTACTTATCAACGTAATGAAATGGTGGAATGAACCACCCTTGTTAGCCCAACTACCCACACTTCTAGACTAATTCAAGCCCACTTCTTTCACCAAGATGGTCCTGTTCTCACTGATCTTCCCCATCATAACTGGCCACTGAGTTTATTATCTATTCCACTCATTTGGCTCTGAGTTGTTAGAACAGTAGACTGAGGAAACTTCAAATGCAGTGAGGACCTCTTGGGAGGTATTTCGAACATTGACGGAGGTGTGTTTGGCTCTTCTAATAATTACAGTGCTGTAGTAGCATGTGGTGCAAAGACGGCAGAGATGTGAGAAGTCCTGCCCTGCTGGGGACAGTCCTGAATAACAGAGAACCACCTCATACCCTACACAAGCCTCGATCGTCCTGCTGGACACCAGAGACCGAATGAACGCATTCAGGGCGGATGCCACACAGGAGACACACTTTCCACAGTGCCTTGTCACTATCCAGCCCGTGTTGCAATATTCGACGTTATTTTGATGTGACATTTATAAATAAGGAAGAGCTCATTTGTGAGAAATATCATGCTTCCTCATTTTTCTCTGTTTTTCCGCTCAGTACTTTGAATTGGTGTGTTGTCCTTGCTTCAATTAAAGCTACTCTCCTCCTTCTCATCATGTACAAATAAACCTGGTCTATTACTGGCAACCCTTACATGTGTTTTTATTCTGGAATATATGGGTAGATACCTCTGCTCTTTCACTTAATGTACTTGGCGTGGAGAACCGCTTCTGCGCTCACTTCTCTTAAATGCAAACAGGTTCATTATAAGCAGGTGCCACTCTCTGGCTACTTCATTACCTCGTCTACGGCAGCTATGTCGAAAAATTTACATTTTGAAATAGATATTTATTTTTAACTACTTGCTTTTTATTTCTCTGCCATAGTTAGGGCGTAATGCTGATTTTTATCATGTATATAAGTATGTTATAATATCTGCAAATTCCATTTTGACTTGGTAAATGAGGCATCACAAATTAATTGTTATAACAGGGGACATATTGGACGCATTAAGTGTGAGAACTACCAGTCTGTTATCACCCTCATTTCACAGAGGAGGAGAGAGAGGCTCAGAGACATTCAACAGCCTGGTCAGTGAACTGCTGGTCTGGGATGAAAACCCGGATCTGACTCTCAGCCCAGTTTCCTTATTTCGTTCTCGAGTTTCAGCCAAATCTTGAGTAGCTCTTATGGTGACAGTGGGATCACCATCACCATCTCCTTGAGAAGAGAGCCCTTCTGTACCTCGCTTTTTTGTGATCATCACAGGGGCTAACACAGCGTTAGACAGGGCACAGTCACCTACTGTATACTGAACACATCAGTTGGACTGGATTGAATGGCATCAGACGGAAATGAGATCATTTAAACCGAGCAGTGCAATGTTAATGTTTTATGGCAAGGAGTGCCTTCCCGTGAGAAACAGTCACAGCCCTCGGCCCTGGGCCAGGGCACCACTGTGGACACAATGGTGTCAGGGATACCTCTTCACCTCAGCTCCTATCCCTCCCCCATCCCCAGACTCTTGCCATGAGCTACATCTTTGCCTCCCCACTTCCCACGGCTGAGCGTTTTGGTTCAAGGCTCTTCCCACAGATCTCCAGCATCCGTCTCTGGCTTTGCTCGGGTTAGCCGCATCCCTTGGGATACAGCCTTAGTGCGATGCTGGGACGGGTCCTCCAGGTCTTATGAGATTTCTCAAGGAAAAGTCAGTTTTCCCTTACGTTTCTTTTTAGGTCCTGAATTTTTTCCCCCTGATTCGTTCCAAATGTGTTAAGAGATTCTATGGCAAGACACTTAGTTGACATGATACAGGAGCTAATTTTACATGTCACTGGAACTGACCCCAAAACACTGACTCGGAAGCCATGTTCCAGAAGCAGATCAATTGTTCTATCTTCCTAGTAAATGTGCGTGTATGTGTATGTATTTGATTTAAGTAATTTTATTTCAATGTGATGCAGATGGGAGTGGGAGGAAGACTCTTATTTGGCCGTACCTAATTTTGCTGCCAAAACTGAGACAAGTGGCAAGGAGGTGGGAGAGGCTGGAAGGGTGTCAAAGCTATTCACAAAGCAATGGGGTCATGGGAGTTATGACCAGAGAGCATGACCTACAAGGATAAAATTATCTGGGACAGTGATGACAAATACATGTCACAGACCTGGACACTGCATAGAGCAATCTAATTAGACATAAATCCTGCTTTCATAGAGGGCACTTTCAGATACACTCACGCACCCCACTGCCGTCGCTGCAACCACCACCACCGACAGCAACCACAGTAGTTCTGCTTTTGAAACAGATGAAAACCATTAGGAGATCATTGCTTCCACCCTAACAACCGAAAGGAAGTAAACTTTATTTCTAAAAGCCATCAGAACTGAAGATACGCAGAAATATAAATGAGCTACACGGAGAACTCAAGGCCTTCCAGGCCTCCCCAAGGCCTCCGAAGCCCAGGAGAACGGCCGCAGGCCTCACAGCCAAGGTAGAGAAGGCAGTAGGCAGGGCTTGTGGCAACGAGGACTCGCCCCGACCCTGAGCTGACTACTTGGCTCTAAAACAGACAGAGATCTCCCACACGCCCGAAAGCTGCGGGCTCCAGTCGGAGTCAGAGGTAAATTTCCAGACCCTTGCCAGCCGGGAGACCTCAGAATCCGATGAAAAGAAAGTGTCTATCAGTGTTGAACTGAAGGAAACTAAAAGGCTAACCAAGCTCGGATCCATTTCAAACCATCCTAATTCACGTCAGATTGATTTAGTCCCCACTCTCAGAGTGGAAAAGAAAAACGAAAAGAGTAAACCTTTGTGGAAGCAAACATTATTTACTTCAGTACTTAGTGTTCTTTTGTGTGTTACAAGAATACAAAAAGGTTGCCCTGGCTGGTGTGGCTCAGTGGATTGAGTGCCGGTCTGTGAACCAATGGGTCACTGGTTCGATTCCCAGTCAGGGCACATGCCTGGGTTGCAAGCCGGGTTCCCAGTAGGGGGTGTGTGAGAGGTCACCACACATTGATGTTTCTCTCCTTCTCTTTCTCCCTCCCTTCCCCTCTCTCTAAAAGTAAATACATAATTTTAAAAAAAGAATACAAAAAGGCAAGAAAATATAACCCAAAATCAGGACAGGAAATAGCAAATAGAAGCAGTACTAGATACAGTCTAATATTGTCATTATCAGGCAGCGACTTTAGAATAATTATGGTAAAATGCCAAAGGATCTAGTGGAAAAGTGAATACATGTCAGAAGAAGGGAAAAGTTCAGCAGAGACAAGAACACTATAAAAAAGAACCCAATGTAAATGCTGTAAGTAAAAAATGTAATATTATAAATAAGGAATTTATTATGTGGATTAGTAGAATACTGAATGCAGAAGAAGAAAGTGTTGATGATCCTACAGACATATCAATAGAAAGTATTAAAAGTGAAACACAAAAACAAAAATGGGTGAATAAAATCAGAATAGATCAGCTTAGACATGTTGTATGATATTCAGTGCTTTAATATACAAGTAATTAGAGTCCCAGAAGAGAGAAAAAAAGAGCCGAAGAGCAAAAACATTTGAGGAACAAAAGCGAATATGCTGGTGAAAGGTATCAACCCACAGATCCAAAGGCAATGAAAATCAAGTAGGATAATTAGAAAAGAAAACCACATCTAGGCACATTGTCATCAAATGGTCAGACATAAAGATAAAAATCTGACATAAAAGCAGCTAAAGAAAAAGACACAATACTTCCTGGGAAACAATGATGAAAATGATGACCGATTTTTCTCCAGAATTGACAATGGAATGACATTTAAAGTGCCGAAAAAGCTCAGGCTGTTGTAGCTCAGTGGATTGAGCGTTGGCCTGCAAACCAAAGAGTCGCCGGTTCAATGCCCCAGTCAGGGCACATGCCTGGGTTGCGGGCCAGGTCCCTGGTAGGGGGCGCGTGAGAGGCAACCACACATTGATGTTTCTACCCCTCTCTTTCTCCCTCCCTTCCCCTCTGTCTAAAAATAAAATAAATAAAATCTAAAAAAAAAAATTACTGAAAACAAGTGTCAACTCAGAATTCTACCCAATGAATATATCCTTCAATATTTATATATTTATGTGTATTTACATATTATATGTAAATGTGCATTTATCTCTATTAACATATGTGCAATATGTAATACATTATAAATTTAATTTACAAATAATTTAATTAATAACACTTTGATACATTGCAAATATGTATATATTAATACATATATATTTATATATTACATATATGTATTTATATATAAAATATAATCATATATTATCTACATAACTATACAAATTTGTGTATTTTAGATATAAATGTATATTTGTATATTTCATATATATTACATTCCATATATAAATATGAAGGATATATTCATTGGGTAGAATTTTAAGTTGACATAAATATACCATAGACTATATACAAAAGACAATTAACTATTTAAAGCAAAAAAAACCAAAAACAAGAGCAATGAACCATGAAGCTTATAGCATACATACAGTCATAGAATACAGGCGACAAGAACACAAAAAGTATATGGAATCATACAACCGTAGGCTCCTACGCTTGTAAAAGAGAGCAATATGTTATTCTGTTCTAACTCAATATATTACTGATAATTTTTGGAGAGAATTTTGAGGACATATTTTAAGAAGGGTTAAGCCGAGCCCGGCTTCCACCTGCTTTTGCTTCCCTGCGTCAAAGCCCCCGTCGTACCGTGGCTCTAGAGCGGACCGTGCTTTCCTTTTGCTGGCATCACGAGGCAACACGATTCAGGAGAATTTCACGGTCGTTTTGTTAACATTACCAGCAGAGACAAATTTGATGTAATATTCAGAGGTAGCATGGTACAGTGGAAAATGTATTGGATTTAGAGCCAGGATTTTGCCATAGGCTCCCTGGCTCTAAGTCCAATTTGCTTGGGCATTGTGTGACCTTGGGCAGGTAACTTCACGTTTCTGAACTCAATTTTCTCATCTGTAAAATGAGGCCAATAATTTCTATTTCACGGGATCATAGAGACTCAGTGAATGCCCGCTCCCCAACCCCCTTCAAAGCCCCAAACCTACTTGGCAACCATGAAAATCTAGCCTGATCCCGTATGTATTCATTGACTTGGAACCTCCAGCAATTTGACTTTATTCCCTATTTACAAAAGCCAAGGAATGATATCTTGGTTTAAAATGAGAAGGGGAAAGAAACATTAACATTATTTGGGGCTTGAAAAGCTGGAGTGGAAGGAGCCGCAGCAAAAGCACAATGACTCAGAAGGAAGCACATTTTTCTGCAGGTGCTCTCGGCATTCTCAAGTACCTGGGGGTCAAATCTGGGAAATGCAAAAGACGGCTCATGAAGTCCTAGAAAGCGCTGAAACGTGTGCAGAAGAAAGCAGGGAGGGAACACTCACCCTTGCTTGATTCTGTGCAACCGAGGAATGACCGAGGCCACCGCGGACCTCCAGAGGGGCTCTTCTCTGCAAGGGAGGCTCTTCAGGGAAGCCTGCTGCTGAGCCCTGCTTTACCTCCTGCTAGCTGTGGGGCTCCCCGACCTGCAGTCTCTTTCACAACAAAGGGGCATTAATAAAATCCACCTTTGTGGGTTGTTGAAAGTGATGCGTGAGATCCAGCAGATAAGGCCAAGGTTGAAGACTGAAAACCTTTGGGCCAAATCTGGCCGGCTGACATATTCTGCTTAGCCTGCAGACTATGGCATCGTGTTTTCGACTTTTTGAATTATTGGTCAATCATCTATAAATAAGAGATTTGACATTTTAAAAATCTACCTTTCTGCCCTGGCTGGGTAGCTGAGTTGGTTGGAGTGTTGTCTTGTTGCACCAAGACTGCAGGTTTGATCCCTGGTCAGGGTACATACAGGAATCAACCAATGAATACATGGATAGGTAGAATAACAAATCTCTCTCTCTCTCTCTCTCTCTCTCTCTCTCTCCCCCTCTCCTCTCCCCACCCCCTTCCTCTGTCTCTAAAAATCAGTAAATAAGAATTTTTAAAAATCTATACTTCTGGCCCTGGCTGGTGTGTCTCTGTGCTGGCCTGCAAACCAAAGTGTCGCTGGTTCGATTCCCAGTCAGGGCACACGCCTGGCTTGCAAGGCAGGTCCCCAGTAGGGGATGTGCAAGAGGCAACCACACATTGATGTTGCTCTCCCCGCTCTCTCTCCCTCCCTTCTCTTGTCTCTAAAAATAAATAAATAAAACCTTTTTTAAAAAATCTATACTTCTGTATATTCTTGAAAATATTGGAAGAGCTGGGTAACCTTACACCTGTATTTCTTGAAAAGATTGACCAGTTTGAGCTAAGTAGGAACGACCTTCTGTATTCACGGTTTATTATCTCCAGTTCTGTCAGACCCCACCATTCCTTACTGTCTTTCCTGCACTGAAGACCAGCTCATCCATTTCTGTTACCTGCCTGGCCCTGTAGAAACTGTTTCCACCAGTGATGTAAAGTGTCTGGCACCGCAGCCAAGAGCTACTAGATATTGCACTCTGCCCTCTACCTTGAAGATCCCATGACCGAATGGGGTGCGGAGAGGAACACAACTGATGGAATCATTTCCTTAAGAGCCAGACGCTTCTTTTAACATAGCCAGTTCCCCCCATTTCAAGAACATAAATCAGGAAAGGGGATCAGGAGCTTTCCTCGCCTGCAGACATGGGCTGCTTTCTCAGCAGGCTGAGTTAGTGTCGGCTGCAGAGCAACATCGTGATGCATTAAAATAACTTTAGAAAATCTTTTCCAGGGACCTGGGGCCTCTCTCTGAGACACCATTTGTATTTGATGCGCCCCAGCTGTGGGAGGGAGAAGGGCGGGCCTCCTGTGCACTGAGGCTTGGGGGGAGGAGTGGGCGGTCAGCAGCAATTCTCCCACAAAGACCCTCAAAATGCCCCGGACCTTGACTCTTGTCCAAATCCATGAGCACGAGTCTCTTCCTCCCGAGGGCCAAACGAGAGGGGCAGAGTCCGATCTCACCCAAAGCACAAGGAGCCGCAGGGAAACTTTAGGTTGGGAAGAGGAGGTGGGGAGGGGTCCAGGAGCAGAGGAGACATGGGACTTCCCTGGAAGAGGACTTCTTTCAGGAAACGAGTTTATTACTGCAGCGCAAGAGAACTCGGACGCATTTGAGAAGGAGAGAGGCAGCCGAATCCTGCAGCTCAGTCCCTGGTTCAGCGCGGCGGGCAATGAGTGTATAAATCATACAGGCAGGTGAGAGAGAGTCACCAGGAGCCAGCAGCGGGTTGGTTAGAACGAAAAGCATTCATAAATCCGGGCTTCAACACCTGCCACCTGTGATTAAAAATCCTCTGGAGGCCTCTGACCTCCCTCCTTCCCCCCAGAGCAGGCAGCTATGGGCATGAGGGAGGGAGAGCCAGGGTCTCCGAGCAGACGCTGGCAGCTGGTAGAGCAGGAGATGGCGAGTCCAAAGGGGAGTGCCCCCACCCAGTGTCCTGCGCCTTCAGAAAACAAACGACCTTCTCAAACTCTCCCACTGAGCTGCAAGAAGGGCTCATGCTAGAACGACTGGCTCCAAGACCAGGGCATTTCAGGACCCCAGGTGGCCTCCCCCAGCCTCTTCCCTGGCCTGCCCTCAATATCTCCAAGCCATAAAAACTTGGACAAAGGACAGTTGGAGCCATGAGCCCCTGCCCTTGGGGACTCTCTGATCACCCAACTCAAGTCTGATTCTGTTCCTGTCATCATGCAGGCCTTGGCTGGGGCACAGAGTGGAGGCAGCCCTTAATCTCCTTACACTGGAATTTAAGTGTTCATTGGTAACTGGAGTTTGCCTTAATAACAAATCTACCTATTATTTGTTGACAACCTGCTATGTGCCAGGCATTGGGATAAGTACTGATGGGTTTCATAGAATCCTCATAAAAACCCTACGGAGGACCATACACCCTTTATAAGTGGAGAGACAGAGCTGTGCAGTGACCTACCCCCAGTCTTCTGACACATGAGTGACAGGTGCCCCAGGTTGGTCTGCAAGAGGAGCTGTGCCCTGGGCCCCTCTGCAGGCTTCCTGCTCCCCCCAGTGTCCCTCAGAAGCCCTCCTCCTGGCCAGCTGGTCTCCCTGTGTCCCTCCACACCTGTGGTGTGGTGTTACTATCAACCACGAGAGTCATTTCCATCCGCCACACAAGTGAACACGTCCCACTGCTTCAAAGTCTCTAAAAGGTTTGCCTGGCTCCCTCCTCCTGTCCCTGATCAGCCGGCCACACTGTCGCCAGTCCCACCTCCCCACCATTTCCCTCTCGTTGCCAAACTGTCCTGTCGGCAGTGCCTGACAGCTCAGTAGAGGTCCCCAGTACCGCTTCTTCCCAGGCATTTATTATTTCTTTTTGCTCTAAGTCACACGGTGATTATAAAGGCCAGTTCCTCCCTGATGTTTCTATAAAACATCTGCGTCTTAGGCAAGAGATGGGGAGAGAAAGCGTCACCGTCACGAGAGGTCATTGCTGCCGGGACTGATGATGTGACGCCAACAGGGGCACTGTTCGTTGCTCATGCAGTCAGGTCTGACCTCAGTTACTGGGCAAATGCAAGACAAGTAATCAGTTTCTTTAATGGCTGAGAAATAGACCCAAAAGGGGGATCGGGGTGGGCAGTGCTGATTGTTCAAACCAGCAGGCTTGGGAGTTTAATTTCTCTGTATTTATCAAGCTTCCAGATCTTTCTGACATGCTTCATTATAATACAGTGGCCCAGCTGGAAAGGCCCTATTTTCCAGTTACGAAAATGATAAATTAGTGAGACAAAGGTTATTTGTTTCTTGAGCTGCTGTTTGAAAATTCTGGGCATAGATTTCTCTATCGCAGGGTGGAAACATGAAAGCGTTTGTTTTCCTCTGCTAGAAGAGGGAGTGGAATGTCTTCCCCAAACCGCCCTCATGACGTCACTCTGAGGGTGAACCTGGCTCTCGGGCTCAAGCCCCCTCTAAGATGAGTGACATTGGGAAGAGAGCTGGCCTGAGCTCCCTGGGACCGGACTCCCTCACGTCCTCCAGCATCGGGGTTTCTGGACGTTACTGACGCATTGAGAAAATGGCAAGCCCCGTTGCCCGTTTTGCATTTCATCTTTAAAGCAGGTAGCGTGCCACCGTGGGAAGCAGGTAGACAGGGGTCCAAGCCCAGCCCTCCGTGCTCAATCCACACGTCACTCTGCAGCCCCACACTTGACCTGTAGTTGATGCTCAAGAATTGCACTGAATTCTAGCTTTGTCCTGTTGGAGTCTGGTTCCTCTCTCGTGCCCAACTCGCGTCTGCATATGGTACTCGACCGTATCCCCTGAAACATGGCATAAGGGAGGCATGCAGATTTTCCTTTGATTGGTTGTGGGGAGAAGGAAGAGGTTTTATGTGGCACTCAAAGCAGCAGGAGTGCAAAGGGATTCCCCGATATTTCTGGAAAGGCTGCAAAGCACAGTCTACCTGAAAGGGACCCTGTGGAGAAGTGCGGAGCATGGCCCCCCCAGCCAGGGTCCCCTGGTAAATTTTTATCCTAACGTTCCTTTCCTCCTCACAGTGGTGTCATGTCCTGTATGCTCTAGATGGTAACTTCTAAAATGGTTTCTCTGATACAATCCCATCAGCTTTGGACTTGACCTTAAAAGGTCACTGATGAAAGCTCACTAATGCTCTGGCCAGGTGGCTCAGCTGGTTGGAGCGTCATCCTGTACAGAGTACACCAAAAGCTTGTGGGTTTGGTTTCTGGTCAGGGCACATACCTAGGTTGTGGGTTCAGTCCCTGGTGGGGGCACATACAGGAGACAACCGATCGATGTTTGTCTCTTACATCGACGTCTCTCTCTGTCTCTCTCTCTGTCTCTGTCTCTCTCTCTCTTCCTCTCCCTCCCCCCTGTTTCCCCCCCACCCCTTCTTCTCTCTCTAAAATCAATAAACATAGCCTCTGGTGAGGATTTTTTAAAAGTTCACTAATTTGCTCAGGGAGACCCCACTGTGGTTCCCACATGTCCCTAGGTATCCTCCCACCTAGGAGGTTTGTCAGAGTATTCACGCGAGACCCGCGTTTCCTCGAAAGGAGGAGGCTCGCGAGGTGTTGGTGCTGGTGGGATGATGACAACTGAGAAAGGAGCTTTCCGTGTGGTTCATGCATCCAGTGGAGCTGCAGAAGCGTAGTCTGCTGCAGCTCCGGGGCACAGGGAGAATGTCCCCCCGCCTCCAACCCCAGAATGAGCCCAACCAGAGATTTTGCAGAAAGGGCCCCAGGCTGTGGCCCTAGGCAGTGTTCAAGGAGTGCAGGTCAGTAATCAATGCAGCCTCGCAACTGAAGCCTTGCTACGGGGGCCTCCTCGGTTTACAAAGAAGCTTGTTTGCTGGGGTTTTGAATAAGTTCTAAAAGGAAAAAGTGTGCGTGGAGATGACATATTCAGGAATTTCTATTCTATAAAAAGAGTGTTGGAAACTGCAAAACGCCTTTTTTGTATATCTCATTTCAGCTAATTCTCACCACGATTCTGTGAAGCATGCAACATCTGTTGCCACTATTGCACAGAAGAAGAAAAGGAGGTTCAGTAACTTGACGGAGGATGCACATATAGCAAGATAGACCAAGACCACTGCCCTTTGCACCGTCTCTGTGCCTGCATCAGTTAGTCTCATGCTGTGTTGCAAATTGACTCGAACTCAGCAGCATAAAACAGCACCTATTCATTATCTTGCAGCTGTGTAGGTCAGAAGTCCAGGGCTCTGTTCTTTTCTGGAGTCTCTGGTGGAAGAAACTGCTTCGAAGCTCATTCAGTTCATTGGCAGATCTCACTTCCTTGAGGTTGCAGGACTGAGGTCCCCGAAAGAAGCCAAGGGCCTCCCTCTGTTTCTTAAGGCTTCCTCCTCCCATGGCCTCCTCTGTGTTTAAAACCAGCATGGTAAGAAGAACCCCATCTGCCAAATATCTCTGAAGGCTTCTTTCTGTATTTTAAAGGCCTCCTGTGGTCCATCCACTCCCTCGGAATAATCTCTGTATCTTAAGGTCAGCTGACTAGGAAATTCATCTCCACCTGCAAAGCCCCTCCGCTTTGCAGCCCCTAGATTAGTGTTTGAATAAGGGTGGCACAGTGACCTTGTGAGTGTTGGGGGAGGAGCCTCTGTGGGAGTTTGCCTCCCACAGTGGCTCCTCATCTTCAGGTAAGAATCGCCTGCAGTGCTTGTTCATAGTGCAAAGGCCTGGCCCTCTCCTAGAGAACCTACTCCCCGCCCCATCCTGGTCCTACCGGGACGCCAGTGTGCGTGGCCCTGGGGCCTTGCTTTGAGAAGCATTGTTTTATACTTAGCTATTATTAGAATGATATTTTCTCAAACTTCTCTCCGCACCAGCCTCTTCTATTTCTACAAGTGTTAACCCATTTAATCTTCACAACAAACACTGAGTTTAACAGACCCGTCAGCCCAACTGTGTAGGACCAGGGAGAACGAGTAACTTGACGAACATCAAACAGCTAGTAAATGGCAGTGCTAGGACCTGAAGTCAAGCGGGTTGGTCCCCAAATCCCCGTTCGTAACCATTTCTCTGCGATGCTGTCAGTTAGAACACACATTTGTTACACACCTTGAACAAAGTGAAGGCTGGACTGAGGACCGCCTCCGAAGGCACTTCAGGGATGCTGACCTCTGGTGTGGAGGATACGGAGGAGGGTGGCAGTCGAAACAATCCCAACCACCTCGGATATACCAGCTGCCCACGCTTAAAAAGAATCGCTGTGACCCGCTACAGGCAGTGTTTCCAATGGTTGTTCCATTAGCCGCCGGTCATGGTCCCTTCAAAACCTGAGACTGGAGGGTGGCTGTAGGAAAGTCGTGTGATAAGGAGGGTTCCCACCCTAAAGATGCCAGGTTTCCCCAGGATGGGAGACACTCCCACACTGCCCACAAGGTTCAGAGAAGGCCACCAAGGTACACAGACCAGGGCATCCGCTTGAGAACAGGGTTCCGCTCTAACAACTGATAGGGGTTCAGTGTCACCTGGCTACCTGAGATGCTGTCATCATGCACTCACCAGCTCCCTGCCATCGATGTTCCCAGACACCATCTGCACCCCCCTCACCACCGCATGGCAGTAGAATTAAGGTTAGGACTCTAGGTCATCGCTCTGCAAAGCCGCTTCCTCCTGCATCCCTTGCTTGCTGAGCACCATTGATTCTTCTGGTTACAGCATCCAGGTGTGCGGCCTTGGAAGTGCCGATGGTTGGTGACAGACTCGCAGCTGAACCACACACACCGGCCCAGATGGGGCACTGGTTCTTGGGTGTGGCATCTAGGGAGCACAGGGACCCAAGCGAGAAAGACCAGAGGCCCTGCCCTGCTGACTGTCTGTCTGCAAACATCACACATCTTCCCTTTGCAGGTGGCCCACAGAATATTCTGCCTAGTTACAGAAATCAAAACGCTGAACAGTCTTAATCCATCCCGGTGTGAGACAGACCTGTTATATTACACAATTTTGGCAGGAACTCGCCTTTAAAGAAGAAACCCCTGCCCCCAAACAGTAATTAAAAAGGAATCGAACACAGTTTTTATGTCTCTTAAAGAATGTAAAAGGGGACCTAAACCCTAAGGCATAGCAGCTCTCTCCTAAGCCCCTCCATCTCCCATCCCCCAGCCCCTCCGACGCCGCACCCTCGCAGCCCCAGCGTCTCCCCAGACGTGCCCACCCAGCTGTGCCCCCACTCCCCTCCTTGCCCTCACAGTTCCGTGCAGCATCGGGTAATGCAGCCTCTCTGCCACACCCACCCTTCCCTCTCCTTCCAGGACAAGTATTCTGTACCATTCTTTCGATCCGGCATCTCAGTGCCACACCAGACGTAGGGTCTGCCAGCAAACGCTCCTCTGCAGTGGCTAGAAAAGGAGGCGTGTGTCTGTGTAACTGAAGTTGTGCAGACGTGGGCCCAGCGAAGGGAGCACTGAGGTAAGAGAAAAGCCAGTCCTGGTCCCACTGGCAAGAGTGAAAAGGAGGAAGAAATTAAGGCAAAACAAAAAGTAAAAGGACCACCGTCGTGTGCGTCGTGCGTAGCTGGGCTGCACGTGGCTGTTTCGCGTCTGCCGCTCTGCTTGGCTCTTGCAGCTTCTCTATGCAGTGGACCCGGGAAAGGCTCTCAGCCTACCTTTCAAAGGAAGGAGCTGAGGCTTGAGGAGTTAACAATTCATGCAAACTTAGTTCATAAGCGGCTAAGGGACACCTCTATCCCGGTTTTGGCGTTCAGGCTCCAAGCCATGAGATCATGGAAGTTCATACTGGAAAGAGATATTAGAGACTATGTCGAACTCCCTTATTTTACCCGCAAGCATTGCTCAGATACTTAGAGGAAAGACAAGAATCATATTCATGCCCTCAGGCTGTTGGCCTTGAGTTCCTGACACTCAACCAAGTGGCCGCGGATCCAGCGCTGCTCCGGAAGGCGTCTCTGGCAATACCTTGTCCTTTCGAAACCCCGCAGCGTTAAAGCGAACGCAATCACCAAGAAAACACATCTGTATATACTTACGTTGACGGTTTACACGGACTCAGAGTGTGTCTACCAACCTCTACACATCAATTAATAAAATCATAATACATAATGGTGACTTCTAAGCATTGCTTAAATAATCCTTGGTGCTCCTGCATTTTCCTGAAAAATTCTGACAGTTCCAAAGTCACGCACCAGCACCACTGCTTAGAAATTATGGATTTGGCCTCCACAAGATTGAGTGACTATGAGACTTGCCCCCAGGCCCAGGCACACCCAGGCCGCCGTGGACAGCTTGGGTCTGTATAATAGAATACAGGTTTGGCTGCTCTAACAGAAGCCAAAATATAGGCATTTAAAAAACAGAAGTTATTTTCCCTCCCCAACAGGTCTAGCACTGATAAGGTCTAGATATGGTGGATCTACAGGGTTGGCGGCCCAGGCTCCTTCTGCCTTGACCTCAGTCAGTCTCATCCTATGGCCTCCATTTGTGGCCTAAGTTGGCTAATCAGGCCCCCACCAGTAGCCGAATATTCTGCCCATGAAGAGAGAAATATAAAAAAATGGCGGGAGGGCACAAGCAACGCTTATCTTTAGAGTCACAAATGCGGAAGTTATACATAACACTTCTACTGATTTCTCAGGGACCATGAAATCCCAGGGGGCTGTACCAAGCTTCAAAGAGCACAGACTATGTCGTTGTTAGCTGAGCTGATAAAATGTTTCACATCTGTGGTTACAGAGACCGGGAAAATGGGATCAGGACTCGGGAAGGAACTTCCAAACCAGTAACCCGCCTGGGAAGAAAGAGGGTAAATGCACTCTAGCACCCATAGAGAATTTTTTTTTTAATGGAGGAATCTTGGGATTCAGGAAAATGACCAGGAAATGAAAGAGACATTTTTGGGCAGGAGTAAAACATAAATGAACTGACAGCCCAAGAAGGACACTGGCCTGCCCCACACAGCTCTGGTCCTGCTGCCCAATACTTGCTTTCTTTTGCCCGTTTCATGATCCTTCCAGCTGCTCCTGCCATCCTCAGGATGCCCCTGGGAAGAAGCAGGGGCACCTGTGCAGGGACGACCCCTGGGCCCCACCTTGTGCCCTGCTAGGGAGAGGTTTGACTTTCCAAAGCTGACAGAAGGAACGATACAGCGTGGACCATTTCCTCCACGCCTTCGTTCTCCCCTTTCCTGCCCTACCATGCAAACACATACATGTGCACACACATACACACGTTCGTGCGTAGGCTCAAAGGTGCGTGCACGCCCAACTATGTTATCGGGAATTAATTGAGGCTTATTGCTTCCTCACCCACCCTCACCAACTCTCCACGACCCTACGCCTCTCTTGGCAATCAGTCTTCATCCATCTGCTGCTAAGCCAGGCCCTCGAGGAGGAATTTCTCTCCTGGCACACAGACGGGGCCACCTATTAACCACAAACCGAGACCCCGGTGAGTGTGATGGCAAAGCCTTTTGACCACGTGTGTGCTACGTGGGGCGTTGGTTCTGGGATGAGACGAGTGGACTGTAACTCTTCCTCCCTGTGGTAGAGACAACAAAACCTACCCAGGTATAAAGTTCGCACATTTGCAACAGTTGATTATCTTCCATCTTGGATCGCGGCTCCTGCACCAAATGACTGGCCCCCAAAACGTGTGATGAAAGAGTTGGGAGGAGGGCCAGCATGGGTGAGCCAACCAGCTTCTCTGAGCCTCGGAGGATGTGCTGAATTTGGTATCAGGAGGGGCGGGAGGCAGGGAGAACCTCCTCATAGCCCAGACGAGAGACGCTGACAAGTGGCAGGATTAAACGAGTGGTGTGATTATGGGAAAGCAAAGAGTAAGGGATGGCCAGGTAAAGTTCGGTGCGGTACCCAAGGGGACAGGGGGTGCCGACGTTTGCAGAGCTGTTGTATTGTGTGTGGTGGCAGGGAACGCAGAGTGTCTGCTTCCAGCGGGGGGCTTCAGCGAGAGGTGTGGGTTCAGACCCTCGCAGTGCATGGGAAAATACAAATGGCAAAAATGAGGTTTACGACAAAATAGCGTAATGTACACCAACGTGCGTGCACACACACAACATTCCAAGGGCACGCCTCCAGTACAGCAGAGTGAGGGGTCTAGACAGGTGAGAGGGTGGGAGTGAGGGTCAGAGCCGAATGGGGGGAGCCCAGTGAGGGAGGGGCCTTGGCTGAGGGCTGTGCACGGCGCTGAGAGAGGCGGCGTATGGTTTCCTCAATTCTGCATAAGCCCCAAAGAGATGAATTATCACATACAAACACACACACGCATGAACACCGTCAGAAATTTTTAAAGGCAAGCAAAGGTTTGTGGGGCATTAGGAAGTGTCCCACACAGGCGAGGGACAAAGGAGGAGGAAGAGCGAAAGCAAAGCAGTTTTTCCCGCCTGGTAACACCCCGCTCTTGCCTCCTCTTCTTCTCCTGGATTCAATTCTCCATATACTTGTGTTGTCCAGTGACCACATTCGAAGAAAATGACTTGTCGAAACAGGCTGGCCCGGGTATGAATCACATAAATGTTTCTGAGCCTCCGTAAAAAGTGGAATAATCCTATCTACCTCACATAGTGGTCATGGGGCTTCCATGAATCAAGAGAAGTGAAAGAGTCTAGTAAAATACTTGGCTCAGTTAATAAAATGTCCCTTTCTGATTGCTCTGGGCCTGATATCCCAAGTTTTGGCCAGGGGCCTCTGCTTGGCCAGTGACAGCAGTGTGAGCAGAGCTTCGTAAGTGACAGCTACAGTGTCAGACCAGCAGCACTCGGGGGGTGGCGGGGGGGCCTGCTTTTTGGAGAAAGCACTCCGGGCCCAGCGCCACCCCAGTCCCCTGCTGGGCCCCTGGGAGAGCCACATCCAGGCCCGGCTGTGCACCCACAGCGTAACAGGACTCGGGGAGGCTGAGCTCCCCCCCACCCAACTCAACTGCACATTTATATCTTTTTTATGTGTTTGAAATGTTACACTAATTGTGATGGATGTTCTCTCTGTGCTCACACTGAGGGGTGAGTGATGAAGCCATAATGTAAGGTAATATGTCTGTTAAGGATTTAAAATAACCACCTGCTGGATGATTCCCCACTCAACAGCAGATTCAAGCTCCTTGAGAAGAAGGTGTTGCTAAATTAGAGTTGTCGATAGGGAGGGAGGGAGGGAGGAAATGAAGGGGGGAAGGGAGGGAGGGGGCTTGAGAGCTATTCCCCAACTTCTGGGGTGCCACCAAATGGACCTGCCCTTTCTCCACTTACTTAAGGACCAGCTATTGCATGAGGGTTAGCATTGGCTCTGCAAGCATGTGGACGGTCAGTGACTTCGGGAACTCTCAACCCAGGGGCAACGCGAACTGTACTTTGAGTGATCAAAGTCACGGTACTTACGGAGTCCTGAAGTAATGATCTTTGCCTCTGATGCCCAGGCCCATGTGAGAGACCTGAGTTATGAGTATGTCATTAGAAGTGGCTCCTGGAGCTGTCTGGTCCCCAAATTCCAAAGGCAGATAACACTTGGACTAATAGGACCCGGTGAACTCGCTGCCAGGTGAACTCTGTGTGCCAGGTGAGCCCAATCCCTAGCGAAACAGGAACCTGAAATAAAAAGCAGACATAACGTTGGCGTCTTCTGCATCTGTCTCCCTGCCCGGTGGTCCGTCTTACTAAAGAGCAAGAGGTGCGTGTCCACCCCAGTCAGGACCCTGGGGGCACGCGACTGTGGAAGCCTATAGGTTCGCTTTAGGGGAGACGGCACGCCAACGGGTGACTTTGCAGGAAGGCAGTATAGAAGATCAACAGTCTGGACCTTAGTCTGAGCTCTGCCACTTGCCTCAGTTCCTCCTCCTGGGCCCCAAAACCCCCTGAACAGCCACGAAGGCCTAGCTTCCCCCTCCCACGGTGCGTTACCCTCTACTCCCTTCATTTCCGACCAGCGCTGACCTTCCCCACCTCCTCTTGCCATTTCTACCACTTCTCCTTCCCCCACTCAGGCTCCCGCCCCGACGCCTGCCTCTCCCCCCTTTGCCTCTAGTCCCGTTTGGGCTTCTAGGTAGACATGGTGAGTATAGAAGGGTGAACAGCGTCTTATCCTATAACCCTTTGGAGCTAACATCAGCGACAAGCAAACGTATTGCCAACAGCAACCAGAAATGATAGGATACGCTCTCGTGGCATAAACTTTAAAAGCGGTCCCCAAGGAAGTCAATAAAATAGCAGGCGAGGCTCAGCACAGGTCCCCGCCACCCACGCTCCCCAACAGGCGATAGGAGGCGAATGCAGTAAGTTAGCGAAGTGCCCAGAATGCAACCCCATTTGGAAAGAAACAGAATCACAGCACGAGTAGGCAGCCCAGGGCAAAGGTAAAGAAATACTCTCTGGATAAGAATCTTGATCTATCGCTGCAGTGAAATAACCACACCCAACATATTTTTAGTATCAACGGTGGCATGATGGTAAGCTAATATCCCCGGCACTCTATTTGAGACTCATAAAATCTGCGATCTTACTAGCTGTGCGGTACACATAAGGAAACCACGGAAAGTGGTCCTAACCTTTAGAGCATTTCAATAGAGACAGACTGACGACCTGGACGTACCATTTTCCAGAACTCCAGTCCACAGGTGGAGGAATGATCTAAGCACAAGGGCATGGCCATGTAAGAGCAGCCCGTACCGGTGCCAACATGTGGAGATCTTTAACGTGGGGTGTTTTTTTTTTTCCTAAATCTCAGAAGAAAGACTAGAATTGGTGAACTAGAGGTTACACAACAAACCTTCATACGGCACCAGGCAAAATCTTCACTGAGCTCTGAACCATCAGGATGCTGAAGACTAACAAGAACACGATGTCTCTCTAATTTATCTTGGAGGGAAAACCCAAAATGCCTCGCTAAGATGGGAAAGATATTAAGGAGAACTGACCCACGCCTCATGGTCACAATCAAAGCAACCCACACGTGGCATGGCAGGCAGGCAGGCGAGGGGTCACGTCACAGCGACTGTGACCGCCCATCCCAGAAAAAAACAAAAAACAAAGCCTAGTGACCAAACTCAGACACGTAGCTTGGGTGACAGGAAACATAACCCAAGGGACAGAAAGAGATTCCCTAACAGGGTTTCGGGCTATAGGATAACTTAATAATAATATGAATTCTATTTTTTCTTTAATGTGTTAAGGACAAAATGTCAAAAGGACAGAATAAGATTTAAGGAGTGACCGCAGAAGTAAGGGAGCTAAGTGAGCACCACAACGATGTGATTACAGAGCTAAGAATTAGAACCACCAAAAACAGAACAGACATGGCTGAAAGTCTAATTAAAATCATGAAATGAAAGGTCCTTCCTGGGTGAATGCAAAGGGAAAAGGGGGGCGGAGATAAAATGATTAAGGATAAAGTAATAGATATTGGGGGCAGACAGAAACGATACAACGTATGGGCAAAAAGTACTCCTGAAGTACAGAACCCAAAAAATGAAGACAGACATCCTGAGAAGATATTTTTGAAGGTAAATTTCCTTAAATAAAGGAAGACAAGCCAGGCTGCCTTCAGATTTCCCCAGAGCACCATCCAGTGACAGAAAATAAAGGGACAATTCCATTTCCACAATGAAATTACTAACAAAAAACCCCAGGAAGACGTGAAAAATGTGGCACTAAATAGACCACAGAAAGGACATTTATTTACAGGAAAAAAGTTGAAACAAGTCTTGTTCAACTTCTGCTGTGAACGCCTGCTTCAAGTGACTCAAATGTTTCACTGCTCAGAGCACGTCTGGGCTGAAGTGCCGTGGATGCATGTTTGTGGTTTACAAGTGAATTTTAGCGAGTAGGCGAATTTGTGAATGCAGGACAAGTGAATTTTGAGGATCAGCTGTCTTCCTCGGTAACTTTTTTCCAAATAATCTTCTAAGCACTGAGATTATGGCAATTAACAAAAGCAGACCAAAAAAAAAAAAAAAACCCCTTTCTTTTATGGAGCAAGTATTCCAGGGAAGGGGAGAGACCGTAAATGTAATAGATGGGAGAGCTGCCATAGAAAAAATACGAAGGGCCAGGGGAGTGCAGTTTTCAAGTGGGTAGTCAGAGTAGACCATAAGGAAAGAGAGACATTTCAACAAAAACTTGAAGTTGAAGAGGGCATAAGCCTTATAGGTGCCTGGAGGAGGCAGAGGGAGTGGCCAGTTCCAAGGCCCAGAGGCCGGCGGTACTTGAGGAGCAAGCCTGAAGAAGCCAGCAGGACTAGAGCAGAATGACAGAGGAGAGAGTCACGGGGGATGCAGTCAGAGAGGTAGCAAGGTCAGGTCGTTAGCCCTTGCGGCCACCGTGAGTGCATTGACTCTTACTCGGAGCGAGTTGGGCAGCCATTGAATGCAACGGCCACTGGCAGGTTTTGAGCCTTTGAACAAAGGAACAGCTCGTGCTGGCGGCTGTATTGAGAATAGACTGACGGGGACAGCGGGCATGTGAGCAGAGAGGCCATTAGGAGTTTGTTACAAATCTCCAGGCAAGATCAGGGTGGTGGCAGGAGAGTTGGTAAGAAGGGGTCAGTCACATGCTAGAGAGATGATAGATAGATAGACAGACAGACAGACAGATAGATGATCCTCACTCAAGGATATGTTTTTGTCTTTTTTATTTTAGAGCTAGAAGAAGGGGTGGGGGAGAGAGAAAGAACACTGATGTGAGAGAGAAACATCAACCGCTTGCCTCCCGCACAGGTCCCAAGGCGGGATCAAAACTGTAACCTGGGAATGCGCCCTGACCAAGAATCGAACCCACAACTTTTGATGTCCAGGGCAACACTCCAACCAATGTAGCCACCCTTGCAGGGCAATGCTGGATGTATTTTAAAGGAAGGGCTAACATGATTTCCTGACGTGAGGGATGTGGGGCGGGAGAGAAAGGAGCCAAGGGCGACGCCCAGGTTGTTAGCCTGTGCAAACCGAAGGATGGAGTTGCTGTATGAGCTTTGCTAGGGAAATGTGTAACTAGGCTTTGAAGGGACAAGATCACCTGGACATGTTAGGTTTACTATTTCTATTAGTATCACTGTTCGATAGGCAGCCAGATGGAGTCAGGTATAAAGTCTATACTGGAGAAATGAGCCATCAGCACAGACAGGGAATATAAAGCCATGGGACAGGGTGAGATCACCTGGGAAGGGGTGTAATAGAGAAGAAGCAACCCAAGAATTGAGCCCTGAGGCCTTCCAATAATAAGAGACAAGGGAGAAGAGGAGCAGAGAGGAGAAAAGACCGAAATACGACCAGCAAGTTCAGAGTAAATCCAAGAGTGTGTGCTGTTGAGGAAGCAAAGGGATGCAAGTGTTTCCAGGAGTAAGAAGTGAATAACTGAAATGCTTGCTGAAAGGTCAAATATCATCAGCTTTAAGAACTGATTACACATTTAGCGACACTGTGGTCACTGTGACCTTACACAAACCAGAGTCCTTTTGGTGAAGAGGTTGAGGGCAAAATAGCATTTGGCGTGGGATTCAGGAGAACACAAAAAGTCAAGAATTGGAGATAGTGGATGGAGCCAAGTCTTCTGAGGAGTTTTCCTGTAGGACAGAGCAGAGGAATGGCAGAGGCAGTGGGATGAAAAGATTTTTTGAAAATGGGAGAAATAGGTGCGTCATGGTATGACAATGATAATAACCCAAGAGGGAACTGTGGGTGATGGGAGAGAGAGGGGAGAGAGTCACTAGAACAATATCTTTCAGTAGGTGAGAAGGGGTGAAGGGGTTTTCGCACAAGTGGCCTTAGAAGGCAAGGAACATGGGCAGTTCATCTCCCTGAACACTTGGGGAGGTAGAGTTTGTGGGCACAGTGCTGGTAGGAGTGTATCACTGAAGGAAAGGAATTCAAGGAACTGGAAGGCCAAGAGTTAAAGGCATTAAGTATATAAATGGGGAATCACTAAACATTAAGACAGGAATAGAGTTGGAAAGAGGAACGGCAAACCGGGAGTACAAATCATCAAAAAGTGAAGGGCGTAACCCCGGGATTAGAAGTCACTGCAGTAGGGAGAACAGTGGGTGGCGGATTCGGGAGACATAGGATTCGACGCCGAGTGTTTGAAAGGAAGAGAAGACAGAAAAACAATGAGTAGGAGAAAGGACCTCTAGCTCATGTCCGTGTTCAGCAATACCAAAGAGATCCCAGGAAAGCAATGTTCTTGGCAGGGGTGCGGTGGGGGGCTTGTGTCTCAGTCAGGACTAGAAAGTAAAGGGAGAATTCAGACAAGGGGTTTAGGCTGCAGTGTTTTCTGCGGCAAGACCATGAGGTCTAGCAGACACAGTGCTCGGGAGTTGGGGGCAGGGGCTGGGTCGGGGTGGGAGGTGGTGTAGCCTCAGACCCAGCTCAAAATAGTCCTACCCTGTTTAACGAGGTACCGAATTGCTTTTCAGAGACATCAGACCAAAACCATGAGTCATGTAGCCAAAGCATTTTCAGAGGAGAGAGTTTTGACCACCAGTTGTACCCAGAACCAAAGTCTCATCCCGCCACACATGGAACCAAAGGACCGGAACACACAGGAACCCTTTCAGAAGCACAGGGTCCGCTGTGCAGGGAGGTCCTGTGTTGACACTCTGTACCATAAATGGCCAAACTCCAAGGTCCTCCGATGAAAACTTGCCCAGCCAGCACTTCTGCATACCTGTTCCCCCTATACCCGGGTTTTAAAAACCCACCCAGACCTGGCTGGTGTGGCTCAGTGGATTGAGCGCTGGCCTGCAAACCAAAGGGTCACTGGTTTGATTCCCAGTCAGAGTACGTGCCTGGGTTGCAGGCCAGGTCCCCAGTAAGGGGCCCTCAAGAGGCAACCACACACTGATGTTTCTCTCCCTCTGTTTCTCCCTCTCTTCCCCCCTCTCTAAAAATAAATAAATAAAATCCTTTTTTAAAAAAAATTATTTAAGAAAATACACCCCTCCCCACCAGAAAACTTCACCCTGGATAGGGGAGTTTAGGCTTTTGAGCATTAGCTTCCCATTCTCCCGGGTAGTGCCACTCATAATAAAGCAGACAATCTTTCTCCACTACGTTTTGTCGTTGTTTAGGGTTTAGTTCTGTTAGCACCTGTTGGGTGAACCCTTTCTGTTCAGTAACAGTGGGGACAGAGAAGGTTGACGTGCAGATGGTGGGAAGTAACCCGGGGCCTCTCGAAGGGATTCACGTAAACAGGGATCGTGGAATCAGCCTGGGACCTCAAGGCCGAGGCAGGTGTTGGCGGCAGGTGGGAGTGGTATCTGGGTCTCCCTCTCAATCCTTGGAATGAAGCTGGGAGATGTGAGGAGGTGTAAGTTACACGGCCTTTTGTCCTGAACATAAGGGTGGCTAGAGAAAAATTGAAGAGGCTGTTCTGAAAGACAAGCAGCTGGGGCGAGAAGGCGGGTTAGGTCAGGAGCACAGCGGGACGTGCACGGTTCCCCTTGGGGCAGGCCAGCTGGGTGAGCATGGGGAGGCGGGCACAGCGGCGGGGTGAGGCCAGGGGCAGCCCAGGGTTGCTTGGGATGGGAGAAGGGAAGCCCACAGGTGCGAGCGGCTAGCAGACACAGTCACAGAGTCACAGGTGGCTGGAGCTGAGAGGGACATTTCAGGCCAGTCAGACTCCTCAATGTTACTACTCACATGCCACCTAAGAGATTTCTAGTCATTGTTACGTTTTCTATTTGTGTTTTGTTCTCATAAATGTTAGTACTAAGAAGATTTATTCACCTGAAACAGGGGGATGGCGACAGCAATGTCAAACGGTTTTTTTTGAATTCTTCTTTTAAGCTAAAAATTACTTGGTGATCTATTATTAAAAAATAATATTTTAAAAATCAAATATTTTAATAATCAATTTATTGACACTGTTTCTGACAGTTTAATTAGGTTCTTATTCACTGTAGCTGAAAGCAAAGCATTGGAATCCACCTGAATTAAAAAGGAATGTGTATGTGTGTGTAAATTTTTATTTACTTACTTTCTAATCTTTTAATGCATTGGAATAATTCACTTCCTCCATATCTGGAATAATATCAAAAAGACTGCCCAAACTAATGACATGACTATTAATTATACCCATTTTTTCCCACTTAACAGACACATTGTTTAGCATGGTATACTCAGATGGAATTGGAAAATTAAAAACAATGCTAATTCCAATACACCTTTGACAATGCAATCTTTTTTTGATAAACTGCTTTCATCTCATCACGTCTTTTAAATTTAGATTTAGCGTACGCGGTGGGCGGGGGTGCAGCCGCACTGGCACGTACACAACCTCATTGGACGCGTCCGCCGTCGCTGTGGAGCGCTCGGCCCAGTGGGGCTCACTTGCCGCCACGGAATGTCTGACTTCATTTTTCAATTCCAGTGAATGGTTTAATAGACATTTCAGGAATATTATTAAAAATTACTGAGTAATATGTTGTAGAATATGTCTTTTTAGTGATAGATCACTAAAAGCAGTCAAGATTAAGCTGAAATCAAGCTAATATAGTCTATTTTTATAATTCATAAAAACAATAATAAATCTATATGCCATTTCTCACTACTTGATTTGAAATAGTGCAGTGTAAATTTTAGCACCAAAAATATGTTATTTATGAAGCAAAAATTATAACACTCCTGGTAGTCCTTTGGTAAATGTGTGTGCATACGAGGATTGAATCTTTCACCTTTTGAAAATCATTAAATAAGAATTATATATATAACTTCAGAAATCATACCATTAATTTTGTGAGACGTTATGATCAACACTTTCCCATCTGTTTAATTAAAAAAAAGATATACACTGGTTAACGGCAAATTGGTGTTGCAGCTAGGATACCGGTTTATATTTTACTAATCAGACTTAGAAAATTTTAAGCATTTTATAAGAAAAAATAAACTGAGAACTGATGAAATGGAGTGACTATTTCATGATACAATCTGATAAAATAGGTTGTAACTAACTTATTGAATAACACGCACTGAATTTAAAAGAAATCAGGTAAAGCTTTTCCGACCAGTTCTATCATTTCCGTAGCCCTCAGACACATTCCCATCACAGTTAATAGAATTCGTGTCACTAACCTGCGCTGTTTCAGCTCTTCCAAGGTGCTTTTCTTACAGATAATGACACTTCCCATGGATGAGTATTGAGAATAGCTGAACATAATTGCTTGTGATTTAATTTGGGGGAAAAGGAGACATCTTTAGCATTCAGTGTGTCTTACCAACTCCCTCTTTGCCCTCACCATTTTCTCCCACAACAGCAAAGGCTTCTTTAACAAAAGCCAGGGTTTGGGAGAAGCGTGGTCATTAAAGAGAACTGTCATCACCCCATTGTCTATCCCCTCCCCGAGGGACTAACACGCTCCATTTCCTTCCCCGCCCTTCATCCTTAAGGGGGAAATGTAAGGAATCAGAAAATAAGGAAGCTGTCCCCTGCGCTTCCAGTGTCCTCATTGATGGCGGGGATCCAGCTTCCTGGATGTGTCTGGGCTCCCGAGCGGTATACCAGGATGTGGCTGCGGAAGGACGAGGGCCTTGGTTTTGAAAGGCAGGAAACGGCTTTTCCCCGAAATGGGAGAACGGAGAGAACCGACACAGCAGCAGAACACTGTGGAAGCTGAGGATCTGGAACTTCATGCCTTTAAGGCCACCGTCAGCACCATCAGCCCAGAGGTTAAAGCCTCGGAGTTCCTGCTGCCGTAACTTCACCCCACTCGTCGGCGGATGGGCTAACCAGTGGTGTATGCTGAAGAGAGGGATCAGGGAAAAGGGGGGCCACAGCCCTCAGAGCCCCAAGCCTCTAGGCATGGCTACAAAGGCAGCTGCTCTCCAGCTAGCCCGTTGGTCTCTGGGATCTCGTAGAAGAGAAGAACGGAGAGTGGGGAACAAATAAGGAGGGGGGCGGGGGAGGGAAGCAGAAAAAGTTCCTGGAGGACAAAAAGCAAAGGATTAGAGTTAGAAGCTCAAAATTAGCACCTCAATTCCTTCTCCCTCCTGTTCCGACACTTAGCAGTACATGCTGGAATCTATAACCAGTGCCCGGGAAAGGAGCACCGCGTTCTTCACAATCAGACCTCCGGGGGGAAGGAAGCCGTTTCTAGGCTCCCTCCTCTGGCGCCGCTGGAGCGCAGGTACTGGCTCCGAAGGCCCGGGGTGCAGCGCGCGAGTGCTGCCTTTCTCCAGTGACCCGGCGAACTGTTGCGGTTCATGCCACCTTGACCAAGCAAATAAACTTAGAATAGCTTTCTTTTTGATGGGAGTGTTTAAAGATAACGAGGTTGTATACTCTGTTAGTAAAACACAGGTAGGCCACAATCGTTGTCTGGCCCCTGTCATGACATGTCAGGATTCCTTCTCGCAGTGAGGGAGACAAAGACCCCGGGTAGGGAGGTCTGTCTGAGACCCCAGACGCGCCCAAGAGAGCCCTGGGCACCACCCACAGGACCCTGAAGCTCACAGATTGGGTGTTTGGCCTCCGCGAGCTCCTGAGAGGGCCACGCTCTATTTTCCAAAGGAGCCCAGATCACACAGTTGGGGTGGATTTGTCTTTTCCCTTTGAGAAGGAATGGAAGAGGAATTTTCTACTCGATAGCAAGGGGGGAGTCCGAGAGTGCAGGAAAGTCAGGGGATAAGGGAGAGTTTCCTTAAACACGACATTGCCTCAGCCAAGGAGAAGCTCCAAGACACCCCGAGCATCCACACAAAAGAATGCACTGGGGACAGTGGGAGAGCCCATTTTCCATGGCTGCTGTAAGTCATGGCAGAAGTGAGCAAAGTAAGCCACAGCTCGATCCGTCCCTGAGCCCTTACTGCCCGCCCACTGTGTCCCCAGCACTGGGGTGCTAGAGGAGGAGCTGAGGATGTGACCGCCCCCCTCACGTTACTTAGAGCCTCATCCCTGGCTCATGTGGTCTCCAACAAGTCATGGGCCACCTCGCCACAGGCTCGTTTTCCATGTTATTCTGATTTGCATGTGTAAATCAGTGCACCTCCGCACGCCTGTGGATAGGACTGATACACATGCATGTGTGTTAGCATGATTGCATAAAGGTACACATGCATACATGTACAGTTCTATGCCTGTGTATTGAATATCTACTTGCGTGTGTTTTTGTGATTGAGTGCAACTGCGAGTGTTCTTGCGCCCATGCGTGCGAGTGGGGTGTACGCATTTATAGATGCGTGCACACGCAGGTGTATAACTGTTTCTGTGCCTGCATCTGCCTGCCTACGCTGAGCTCTTCAGCCCAGCTGGCAAACAGACCCGGCACAGTGCCCCCCTGTCTACATGTCTAGTGGCAACATGTCTAGCAAGGTTGCCACTAGACAGATAATTACATCCGTGCCTGACCAAAAAACAGCTCTGGTGCCATCACTTGGTCATCCGCCCCATTGCCAGCACTTGGCTGGTCTCCTTCTGGCTTAATTGCAGCCAACCAGACGCCTCAGTCCTTCACCAGGCAGGATCCAGACTGGGGCTCTCTGGCTCTCAGGGCTTCTCTTCTCCCCACTCACAAGAGTTTTTCCTCTTCCGCGCCGTCTAATTAACCTCGGAAGAGAAACTGAGGCTTCCCTCTCCTCCTGCCCACCACCCCCTCCACGCAAGCTGCCCCTTTCAGGCTGTGCCTCTGTGGGCAGCTGTGGGGCTTTCACAAGCATGGGTGGCCAGCTGCGTCATTGAACTGGTCGTGCATGGGCCACCAGCAGGCCAGACCCTGCAATGGACACCCTCTCTGTGAGAGGGACGCTTAATTTTAAGACAGGAAGAAGCATTTGATTTCATAATCAGAAGCCAGGTGAGCAGGTGGAAAAGGTGTGCCTTGGTAAACACAGCAAGGCTTCACTGAAGCCACCCCATTGTCCTTGCTGTCACCGTGTCTGTATTACCCGTGGGAGGACATGTAAATGCCTGACCTTCTGGGCAGGAACTCAGAGGAAGGTAAACAAGGGCTCAGTCACAGAAGGTAGAAATGTGTAAGCGGGAGCCTCGAGGTTAGGAAGGGCACAGTTGGGGGAGAGAGGAACAGCCTCTGTGGCTTTATCTTAGCTCAAGAGAAATGGGTTTTTCAACCAAACATTAAGAAATGAACTAGCGCTTCTCAAGACAGAAGGTTGTATAGCAGATTTTTTGGAAAATACTTCTGGTTCTGGGGGAAGTCTGTGCCTGGACGGTCCTTCCCCACCTGCTACATGATGCCACGCCTGCAGGTGACAGGTCCACTGGGCTGTGCTGGTGGAGGGAGGATGGGGAGTCCTTCCCCTTGACTAGCAGTTCTGAGACTCCAATGTGTCCAATTGTCACTTAGGCTGCTTACTAAAATGAGAGTCCCCAGACCTGCCCCCTAACACCAATTCAATTGGTCTCAGCAGGGGTCAAGAGTGACCCAAGGGATTCTGATGTGAGTGGTACAGGGGTCGAACTTGGAGAAAGTCTGCCTTCCAGCCAAGCGGTGGATGGGAGAATTCGGTCATCGGGTCCTCGCCGAGGCGGCGGAGCGTTGGGTGCGGCACTGGGTGGGCAGTGAAGGTGCAGAGCGGGGCTGAGGCAGGAGCAGGTGCAGGATTCTGCTCCGGAGGGGACTCCAAAGTGGGGGCGGCACACCGAGCTGGAGGAGGCCCCTCCGGCTTCATAAGAGGTGAGGGCTGGGCTTGGTTCTGGTGACCGATGACCACGCCCTGTTGGGTCAGTCACCACCACTCCCCCCCCAAGCCTCAATTTTACTGACCTATAAAATGAGAATGTCAGCTCTGGTATTTTGGGATTCTGTCGTCCTAAAATCATTTCTCTTTTGCAACTTCTTTTCCTCTTGTTTAAATACCTCTTTGCTTCCTCTCTCTGGGCTTCTGAGTTACGAGAAGACGAGGAACACCAAACTCTGGGACTCATTTCCTTCACTGAAGAGTTTTTCGTTCCCCCACAGCCATATGGCCTCAGGGAAAATAAATGTGATCAACTTTGTGGGTGGCCTTAAACCATCAGTCTGGGGACAGCACTCAAGGGGCTAAAAAGGTGATTCACAGGACATAAGACAATAAAGAAAGACCAACCCTGGCTGGTGTAGCTCAGTGGATTGAGTGTTGACCTGCAAACCAAAGAGTCAGGGTTCAATTCCCCCAGTCAGGGCATATACCTGGGTTGTGGGCCAGGTCCCCAGTAGGGGGCGCATGAGAGGCAACCACACATTGATGTTTCTCTCCCTCCCTTTCTGTCTTAAAATAAAATAAATAAAATCTTTTTTAAAAAAGAAAGAAAGGAAGGAAGGAAGGAAGGAAGGAAGGAAGGAAGGAAGGAAGGAAGGAAGGAAGGAAGGAAGACCAAACTTCAGTGGTAACTTCTTTCCTACTCTAAGACTCAGCATGTCCGGTTCCAAGTACAAAGGGCACAAAGGGTGGTGACAGTTGTGGGAACATGGAAAGTTGCCTTGAGCCCCAGTCCCACCACCACGCTGGCCGAGCTCCCGCCACTGGTGATTACTCCTTCCAACGAGGCCTCATTTCTCAATGTCAGTGCAAAGTGACCAACCTAAGATGAGTAGGCAATTTTTAACCACTGACACCTTTAAAAGGATTATTTTTTCACATTTAACATGTATATATTTCATATTTACTCATGTACAACCTCTTGACATAAGCATGAGAGAGAGAGAAATGTGAAAGAAAAATAAGTATAGAAGAGTTAAAGAAAGAAGCAAGTTACTATTCTGCAAAATGAAGACTGTATGGTCTCGAGCAGCTGCTAGACAGAGATGATACATTTGACTCTAAGCTTCCTTGGAGAAAAAGCCTAAATGGAAATAAGGTCATTTGCAACAGAATTAGTTTAAAATGTTAGCAGCCGTGCCCTCTGAGAACAAGAGGGATCTTGAAACAAATGTTTGTGGAGTGCCAGTTACCAGCCCCACGTCCCTGTTTGAGGGCCTGCGAGGGACCCAGCGGGCAGAGGACAACAGCCCTGCTCTCCAGGTGCTATCAGCCTAGCTGTGGAGAGAACACACTACACGCCTGAATGCGTGTAAGCACATGGCAAGAGAGGACACACAGTCTCGTGACAAAGGTACAAATCGCTCGGGAAGGGGAGACAGCAGAGTGACTGGGCGGTTGGCGGAGGGTCTCGGAGAAGGCTGGGCTTCATCTGGATCCTGTGAGGTCACGTTGGCCCATTGAGCAGGGAGCAGGTCTTGGGAAAATTCAAAGGAGGTTTCCGTGCCCCTGCTGATCCTAGCCAAGTGGGAGAGAAGGCTTCCATCCTCACTGAGAGCTTTCCCTGTCTGACCTAAGCCGAGGGCTGGAGAAGCATCTCCTGGGCCCATCTCCCCTGTTACAGCAGAGAAGTCCCTGCGAGCTAGGGGTACAAGAGGGCCAAGGACGCATGGCTTGTCGGAGCCATATTTATTCATCTCCTACAATCGGCCAGACATCGTGTTACGGAGGACGTACTGGCAAGCAGGAGAGATGTCTGTCAGGTCTGTCTGCTGACTTACCCTTCATGGGACAGTCTGGTCACTTACAGGGGAGTGAGAGTCAGGCCCTCCCCATGAAGGCACAGGTGGTATGTGTCCAGGGAGCCAAGTACATTCCTGACTTGAGAATCCACTGAGAGGATATTTTGCTTTCTTTTTTTCTTTTTTTTTAATGAACATATTCACATGGAAGGGGAGGCAAAATGACTTCTATAATTACAGGCTTTAGAAATTCCAAGAAAATTGAAACAGAAAAATAAGCCACTTTGCTTACCTCTAAGCAAGAGCCAAACACGGTGATGCGGGGCCCCTCAATAGTCCAACTCGGTGCCAGACTCTCTCCTGCTCTGTGTATCTGAGCAGGTATACCTGAAAGCGTTCATTTCTCCATTTCCTATTTAAGGGTGCCTGTGGGTTCTTTTTATGTATCTGCCTTTTATTAGGTCATAGAGTCCTCCACAGTAGCCAGAGTGTGTGTGAGTTCTGACCTCTCCCACCGCTGCAGACCGTAGGAGGCGCCATGTTTAGAGAAAGAGCCACTGGGTTCCAGCCCTGGCACTCCCCTCGCCTGGCTGCGTGGCACTGGTAAGTTACGTCACTTCTCTGGACTCCAATATTTTCAACTGCACAAGACTGTTGAGTAGTCAACTCCAGTTAACAGTAGTAACTACCATTCCTCGAGCTCATACAGTGTGCCAACCACTTTGCACACGTCCTTACTCATTGTCACAAGGACCCTGAGAAGAACTGTCTGCCTGCTGCAAGTGAGGGCTCAATCAGAGAGTCAGGTAAATTGGCCACGGTCACCCAAATATGAAGCGCCTGAGGCAGGACTGCATGACTCTAATGTCCAGGCTCTTCCCTCTGCACCACACGGCCTAAGGTCATCCATCTGGGTCCCCATTTCTGCGGTGGCATACTGCCCAACCCCGAGCCTCACCCCACCCTGCAAGCAGGAAGCAAAGGCAACAAGCGAGAGCAGAAAGTTCAGGTGTCCATCAGGTGGCACAACTGGACTCTTTATGTCTGAAGCCAGCTCCCTGGGCTCTCAGAGGGAGTTCGGCTTTTGCCAGACAGAGGCTGGAACCTGTCCGCCCCCTTCTCTGTCTCCCAGTGCACAAGCAGGCAGGGAGTCTCCCAGGAGATCCTGGCCCCGGTGCCCATTCTTGGTCCTTCGGGTGATCTAAGAGCTGCCATACGATCCAACCCACAGTACACGTGGGCTTTGGGGAGGCTGGTGGACAATAAAGATTGTCACTCCCCTTGGACTTAGATTTTAATGTGTATTTGGAGATTCACACACACACACCGCACGGGTGCACACGCACACATCCCCACAGAGGATTGTAGTAAGAGTTGCAGCCTTAAAGCACTTTTGACTTTTTGGTTTGTTTTTCCTGTTGTGATGACCATCTTCCCTGAACCAAATATCAAAAGAAACGGTCCGACACATGGTAGTCCTTCTGTCTCATGGCACGGGAACAGAATCGTTTGCAGTCAGGTGTCCCAGAAAATGGGTATATGTAGAGGTATCCTGATGAGGACAGTGTTCACTTTCCTCAGAGGCCTTGCTCTGCCCCTCTGCAAAGTTCAGAACCCAAAGGGATGGCCCGAGGGCAGATCGGCTCTTTCCTGGGGCACCCATGGGCCAAGACGGTGAACACTTGGAAGAGGTCCCTCCCGGGAACTGGGGTTCAGTTTGAAAAGTTATTTTTACCTCTTCCTTTTGACGGCGCAAGCCCCTTGGCTGTTCCGGGTTGTTTTTCCACAGCCCGGCTGAGAGAGACAGTAGTCTTAGGAGAGAGGAGGGTTTTCAGTGGGTTCCCTTGTTTCTCTGTGGCAACGTGCCACTCGCTTTGGGACTATGGTGACCCCGGGCACAAACAGGGGGAAATAATAAACCAACTGAGGCATTTCTGCTGCTCTAAGTCCGACATTAGGGGCCCCAACCTAAGTGGCTGTAATTGCCAGGCCCAGAGAGGGTTGTGGATGCAGGCTGGTGGGCGCGTGGCTTTGGAAGCCGGGCTCAGTGGCCTGGTGAGGGGGCCCGTAGCCCCATGAAGCACTGTGTTTGGCAAGATCAAACTGTATTCAACGGCCCAAGGGACCCAGCTTCACTGTTCAACAGGGGCAAGAAAGCTCCCGGGCATTCAGAAGCGCACTGTCGTGTTGGCAATGGATTTACCCAGAAGACACTGAACACTGGATGGGCCCAGCACCGCTCGAGAGCGTAGAGTAGAAAGTGAAATGCGAGTCCAGAGAGGCCGGTTTGCTCTTTAGAGAAGAAACTTGATAAAGTGGGGGAAATGTGGCCTTGTGAGATAAGATGAAATTCAAATTCCAGATCTGTCCCTTACTAATTGTGTAAACTTTGGAAAGTTACTTAATTTTTACCTTGATTTTTCCACTTGTTGAGTGGAAAAACTTCCTCGATAAAGTGTTTTCAAGGTCTAAGTAACATAAGAAAAAGGCATATCAACATCAGAGCATTTAGAAGGCGCCCAATAGGTGTAAGTCACATAACTGTGAGACTCGGGGGGCCCCTCTACTAAAAATCACTTCCTACTTCCCGATTTTAAAATTTACTACAAAGCTATGGTAGTCAAAACACTGTGGTACTGCCATAAAGACACGTATCTAGAACAATAAGTAGAATAGAAAGCCCAGAAATAAACGCTCACATATATGGTCAAATGATATTCAACATACCACTCACAAGGATGCTGGGGAAACTGGATATCTACCAACAAAAGGAGGAAGTTAGACCCTCGCCTCATGCCATGTGCAAAAATTAACTCCAAATGGATCAAACGGTAAGAGCTGGAGCTACAAAATTCTTTGAAAAACATAGAGAAAAAGTTTTATGACAGTGGATTCGGAGAGAATGTCTTGGGAATGCCACCGAAAGCACAGGAAACAAGTGGAAAAAATATAAATATAAATTGGACTACATCGAAATTAAAAATGCCTGTGTGTCAAAGAATGCTACAGACAGAGTTAAACGGGAAGTCACAGCACGGGGCGGCATCTCAGTATAGCACGTGTCTGACAGGATGTTAACATCCAGAATTTCTGCAATGACAAAAATCAAGTAACCCCATTAAAGAGTGGGCAAAGAACTCGAATAGACGTTTGTCCAAAGACCTATGCAAATGGCCAATAAGCACATGAAAGGATGCCCAGTGTGAGCAATCATTTCGGAAAGGTAAGTCAAAACCACGATGAGCTGCCCCCAGTCCCCTTTAAGATGGTTACTGTCAAAAGCAGAAAATAATGAGTGTTAGCAAAGATGGGGATGGGGGGAATGGGGCTCTTGTGTGCTGTTGGGGGGAATATAAAGCGGCGTAGCCGCTGTGGAAAACAGTGTGGCGGTTCCTCAAAAAGTTAAAAATAGAATCACCATGTTTTCTTGCAATTCCACTTCCGGGGGCGTACTTCCAAGACTTGAAAGCAGGGTTTTAAAGAAATATTTGCACACTCATTACAGCGTCACTATTGGCAACTGCCAAGAAGTGGAGGCAGTGCAAGTGTCCATCAACAAACTGACATGTACATGGCGGAATCAGCCTTGAAAAGGAAGAAAATCCTGTCACGTGCTACGTACGACATGAACGAAACTCGAGGACATCATGCTGGGCAAACCAGCCAGTCACAAAAAGACAGCTATTACATGATTCCATTTATGTGGAGAATCTAGGGTAGTCAGATTCATACAGATAGAAAATAAAATGGCGGTGTCCAGGGGCTAGGGGGAGAAAGGGACAAGGGAGTCACTGTTTAGTGGGTGCCAGGCTACAGCTCTGCAAGGTGAAGAGAGTTCTGGAGAAGGATGGCAGCGAGGGCTGCGGAACCACGTGCACGTGCCTAACGCCTCAGACCTGTGCGCGTCACGATGGCTGAGACAGGAAACTCTACATTGTACGCATTCATCGCCATTTTAAAAATTAAAAATGAATTTAAAATAAAATAAAGTTTAAAAATTGAAATTAAACCCATCGGTCAACAGAAACAGGAGCAGCTCAAAGCCCAGGTGCTCTCCGGGGTGAAGCCGTCAGAAAGGGCGGCGAGGAGGAGATGCAGCTGATTCGGGTACGGGGATGAAGAGGTGAGCCGACATTCCAGACAGCCGGCAGTGTATGAGCACAAGGACCTAAGAGGATGGACATGGTGCATGGAGGCCAAGCACAAAGGACCAGCCCAAATATGTGAGGGAGGAGCGTCGAGCTGGGAAACAATGAGAGAACAACCTGAGGATGGGAGTATAGAATCAGAGGGAGTTGTTGCAGCGGGCTCCCTGGCCTGGCCCCAGCCCTCTCTGGGTGGTGAAGGACTTGAGGAAAGCTGAGGTCACTAGTGTGCAGGGCTGGTCACAGTGCCAGGAAGAGAAGGGGGTGGGGAGCAAGAGAGAGGCAAACCAAGTAGGTCTGACACCTAAAACAGACCATGTCGTCAGGAACTGTCAGGAACTATAATGGGATGAAATGAACACATTTCATGCATAAATTAAAATTTGCATTCACCAAATAAAAATAATTGACTCTTCCAGTTCTCTGTTTTTACTATTTTAAGTTATAACCACAAAACTTCCAAGGGATCACAGAGAATGACGGAGTCGAAGGGGCTCAAGCTGTATTTCTTTTACAGTCTTTTAGTTTTACAATCATGGTGTTATTATTGTTTAATTTTTACCCACTGTTTAAACACAAAACTATGTGCTCCCACTGCCTGTGTCCTGGGAACAAGCCTGAATGATGTATAACTGCTGTATATTCACTCTGGAAAGAACAGGTGTGGTGGGTCCACGTGCATTGGGCCGACTGCACAGCTGGGAGTTCTGCAAATTAACTTCCATACAGAATGCAACATTCGTTAAAAGAAAAGAAATAAAAATTGTACAAATTGAAGTTCACATATATATTATTAAAACTCGGTAGTCACTGCAACAATTATTTAGAATGTAGACCAACAAAAGGACTGTCGGAGGGAAGAGTATTATCACTGACATTGATTAGAACCACCGCGCCTTATGATAACGAAATATTGACCAACTTCTGGTCAGCGTTATTATTATTATTTTTAAATTCTCTGCAAGCAAAATACCCCACTATTTCCCATACCCAGGGCAGACCACTGCTACCAGTGTAACACTCGAGGGATGGTTGATGAGATAATGCAGAAGAGGAGAGCTAGTATCGGTAGGCAACTTCCACCATGCCAAGTAGCTTAGTTACACCTTTTGCCCCTCTGATGACAGAGCGCCCCACTGGCCTTCGGGGCTACTCCCGCTTGGACTTCTATCCATTTTCTCAGCATAGTGTGTAATTTCCTGGCTAATTCCTGGGCTACTAGGCACAGCAGGAAAACACACAGAGCGAGTTTATCTGTTTACACTTTGATTTCCAAAGCCAATGGCTTATTTAACTAGCAGGTTATTTCTTGATTACAAGCGCCTAATAGGCTGAAATTGTGTTTGGATTTCATAAATTGAATTGTACAAAGCTTGCATTTCAAAACAATTGTATCAAATTCAGCTCATTCTTATACTAACCTTTGTAATCAAAGCACAAGGAATAAGCTCTTATTGGTAAACAAAGCTGCAAACAATCTTAGCTGTTAGATGAGAAGAATAACTCTGGGTACATTCATTCCACAAATGTTTATATAGAGCACAATGTACTGAGGGCATGAGATACAAAACTGATCAAAATAAAGCCCGGGTTTTACAGGGTTCGAAGCCTAGAAGAGGGGGTTAACATATAAAGACATCAACTACCACCACCGCCACCGCCACCACCACCTCAACAAAACTGAAACACGTGTGAGCCTGTTCAGCGCCTTGGGAGCTCTCCCACGTGTCCTGTAAGAGCACCTGTGGCTGCCCCGGGACTCAAGGAATCACACCAGCCTCCCGGGCTATGTTTCTTGGCTGGTCCTGATCCTTCTGGTTCTCATGGTTTCCCACTGCTGCCACACTGTCAGAGGGGTGAGCAAGATGCATTAGTTCTTATTCCAAGCTGACCTCCAGCTCAGTCTTTCAGAGCTTTCTAGTTCTGTGATCTGCATCATGCGGTCCTGCTTAGCCTCTGCCTGGGTTGAGGGCAATTCAGACACGACATTAGTAAGTGCTGCCTGGTGGATGGCAGTACAGTTGTGGGGCAGGGGCAGGGTGAGGTCGAAGGCACGGTGGCTCTATACAGGCATCGTCAGTGAGTGCAGTCCCTCCAAAATCCAGCAAATACTTACTGAGCATCTAATATGTGCCAGGTAACGGGCCAAGCTCTGATGACGTAGCAATAACATTTTTTTTTTAAATGCATCTAGCCTCTGGATATAATAGTCTTCACGGGAGTCAAATATTAAAGGAGCCGCTGTAAGTGTTTTATTACCAAAGGGAGATATAAGCTACAGTGGAGCCATGAAACAAGAAGATTTAACTTATACTGGGGGCGGCCCCCAGAAAGCCCTCTCGAAGAAAACGCCCCTAAGCTGAGATGGGAAGCTGGAGCAGAAGATCAGCCAGGTGGAAAAATAATAGCAAAAGCAAAAGAAACAGCACAGGATGGCAGCGTGACACACTGGGGGGACACAGAGCAATTCCACTCTACATGGAGACGGAGGCCGGAGCAAAAGAGTGGCAACAGCAGGTGGTTTGGTTCAACTGGAATATTCGGTGCAGCGGGCAAGGAGGAAGCTAGATAAGTAGGCAGAGACCAGATCAAAAAGCGCCTTGATAGACCTATTCTGCGGTTTGTCTTCACAGAGATGAGGGGAGAGGCAGGGAGGGGCTTTAACTGGGAAAAAGTCATTGGTAAATAGATCTATGCTTTAGAAAATTTATACCAGTGGCAGTAGAAAGGATTGATTCAAACCCAGTTAGAAGCTTTCTACACTATCTGGGGGCAAAGCTGACGAGGGCAGAAGCTATCATGGCATCAGTGCAGATACAGAAAGAGGAAAAGTTTGAGAATTTTTCCAAAGCTAGAATGGATACCACTTAATGACTCATGCTTTGGATGAAAGGGATAAAGTAAGAAGATAAAGACGATGCTCAGAATCCAGGCTTGTGTGATTGAGATGATATCGTGACCTTTCATTAGAAAAGCACACATTGGAAGGGAAGTTGTTTTGGAGCTCAGTGCTGAACATGCTTCTCTTTGGGCTCCTTTGGGCCGTGGAACAAGCTATTGGATGTGCTGGACTAGAGCTCAAGAGAAAGGTCTTTCAAGAGAAAGTTACAGTCATAAAAAGAAGTGAAATTTCTCAGGGAACATGTGGATTAAGAAGCAAGGAAAACCAGGAGATGACTCAGAAAGCGTTGTTTTGTGCAGAGTGAGAAGAGATATGCAAGCCCCTCAGCCAAAGGAAAGAAAGTGAGAGCTACAGGGTCAAATGAGGCGTCAAAGCGCACGAAGAGGAGGTCAAGGGCGTCAATGGCCGACTGCCTTCAGGTGTCTTCCCTTAGGGAAAGTTAGGGGCACATGGGACCATCCAAATAAGGGGACAAAACCAATCGGGTTGAAGCCTGGGATGAGGCAGAGCAAAAGGAAGCCGTGGGCAGAGAGTGCGGTGTTGGATCTGCCTATCGCAGGGGTGGAGCCTATCAACCTGCCACGGGGCGGGGGTGGCGGGGAGGCGGCGTGTCAAGCATTGAACTGAAGTCAGGGAATCACACACATTGGCAGCACGGTCGGTCGTTCCAAATGAAGGCAGGCCAGGGTGAAGAGGAAGGCTCTTGGAGAGGAGTCATCCCCGCTGAAGAACGTGAAGGATTAAACCTGAAGGTTGGTGCAGCGTTGAGAAAAAGCTGGCATATGGTGGTGGAAAGCATGCATCTCTGGAGAAGGGTTTAGCAAGGGCGTGCAGGAATGGACTTCCGTGGCAGTGGAGATAAATGATGGAAAGGCAAACAATGTCACCACTTTGCGACTGAGGTCTCGAAAGGATGGACGCCTTCCACCTAAGAGGCTGAAAGCACAGTGGCATCATCAAGGACAGTGCCTAATTTTACTTTGGGAGAGGTAAAATATTTGTGAAATGTATTTATAAAAGAGCGAAGTTTCAGAAGGAAAAACAAGAAGAGTTTAGACAGAGTCAGAAGTTCGAGACGCAGTAGGCCAAAGAGCAGGGCAGCAGTGAGTAAACAAAGGGAACTGGATCTTGGCCAGAGCCGACCCCCACCCCGGTCCCGCCCCCACCAAAAAAAAAAAAAAAAAAAGCCCGGATGAGGGGATACATAGGAACATACTTTAATTCATACTTTCAGATGAAAATCTGTCCTGAATTGATTCATTGCCGGAAGCTCGTGCTCTATGCAGGTGTGCGACTTGCGGCGTGGTTTCTGAAATTCTGCTTTCTCTGACTGTGTTGAGTTGAGACCCAGAGAGTTTGCACATTTGTCCAGCGCGAGTCCTTGCCATGGGAAGCAGCCTATTTGATCGTCGGCGTGTCAGTCTCTACAGCTGTGTGAAGTTTACCTCAGGACCGTAGCCCTACGAGCCCCGAGCTTGTGCTCTGCTCCACAAGTATATTTCTACAGTCACCAGTCACTCGTGTTAACATCTTACACAGGTGTGAGCCTTCACAATCAATGCGCGTAGTAGAATTGCCATAAAAATTAAGAGAGAGGATGAGCCCAGCTTCGGGATCTTTTGGCCAACAAATGCAGCTGAAACCACGTTACTCCTTCCCTTTGTTTAACCTGAATGAAACGATATTTTGACATTTCAGTGAGCTGCTCTCATTTTTTTAAAAAAATGAATCTGAGAATTTTTTCCCATTCTCTCAACGTTGGGTGAGTTCAGTTTCTCCTGCTGATTTTATTAGCTGCCAGAGCACAAAAAGAAACCCTTTCATCTTCCTCTCAGACCACCCACTTGGTATCTTTTCTGCCTCAGTGGCGCGCACGCAGCTCACACTCTCGGCGTGGCGGCCTGGGCCAGGAGTGAAGAGAGGGGCTCAGCCTCACCTCCCGCTGGAAGAAGCAGAACGGCCAGACCCCAGGGTCTGCAAGGGAAATGGCCTTCCCCCCGCCCTGCTCGGGACGGCCCTCACACAGTGGCCGAAGCACGCCCACGTGGCAGGGTCTGCTTGGTTTCAGTGGTAAGGCCCTCAGGCGGACTGCAGATAGGAAGCAAGGGAGAGAACGGCAGGGAGACAGAACCAGAGCCTCGTTATTGTCATCATGTGCAAGCTTGCGGCCTCACCCATCCTTCCTTAACGAGGTATGAAAGGGGAGACACGCCACCCCTGTAACCAGCAGGGCACTTGGCTTGCGTGCGGCCCTTCAGTGCCCAGCGCCTGCGCCTCAGGCCAGTGGGAGCAGCACCAACGGTCTGGCTCAGTACCTGGGGCGATTACGGGGGGGCGGGGAGCCCTTCCCTGGCCCAGCACCTATGTGGAAGCCCATCTTCCATCTCTTTGCAATTATCTCGGGGATTGGATTCCATTACACCGAGAAGGGCCTTCAGCGCTAGTGAGGCTGTCAGGAGCCTGAAATTATCACAGGATAAAGGCACTGCAGTTTCCCAGCTTAAACACATATAAGTTATGCTCTAAATCTTAGAAAAATGACATGAGCTTCAGATTAGATAGATGTTTATTATTAAGATGAAAGAGTTACAGTGTAGGCGCTGTGGCGGGACCTTGGGGAACATTCCATTATCGAGGGCAGTGTGCTCAGTGCGACTGCATGAGTTTGGGAAGGAGGCAGAGGGGAGTTGAGTTCCACCCCCGCCCCCCACTCCCACCTTCTAACTACGAGATCTTGGACTGCTCACTTAGGTAATGGGAATGTTTAGGTAAAATAATACACTGTACATAAAGTGCCCAGAAAAAAATGATATTTTCTATCTTGCCTCTTGTTTTCAGGTTCTCTCCCGCTCTCTGAGGAGACTCTGAAAGGATGAGATTTGGAATGTATGTTTGTTTGGAAGATAAAGGGAGTTCGGCGCCAGCCCAGGGACCAGTATTTGTGGGAAGAGTCTGAGGCGGACACTGCAGGATGGGGACTGGCTGCTGTACGAAAGTGGCGATGAATGGAAGCAAGTAGAGAAGATCATCAGTGACAGGAGGGTGACAAGGACGATCGAGTAAGCCACCTGGTTTTGAATCCTGGCTTGGCTGCTTTTTAGTTGTATGGCCTGGGACAAGCTACGTAGCTTCTCTCTGCCTCATTGCACTCATCTATTAAAGAGAAACAATGAGAGTGCCTACCTTACAGGTAGGGTGGCCAAATAGTCATATGCTTCATTCAAACAAGGACACTTTTTTTAGAGTAAAATGAGGCACTATTGAGAATTATGCCGGAGCAACTGGAGCAAGCCTGGACACTCTTGCACAAATCAAAATATCCCGTTTATGGGGTTGAAAGTGTTAAGTGACCTAGAACTTGAGCACGCTTTAATTCATGCCTGCCGTGTTGCAAGTACTCAACAAATATCATTATTTTTACTAGTGTGTTTATCTTGTCGTCCCTAAGCTGGTTTCCTTGTTAAAAATGGGGATAATAGTAGGACCTATGACCTTATTATTTTTAAGGATTAATGCGAAAGATTAAATGGATTAACGCACATGAAACCCTTGCCACTGTGCTCGATATGTAGCAGATACTAAAATTAGCACTTATGACTAAGTTCAGGGTTGGCGATAAGAGGAGACGGATGGGGGAACCCTGAACCTTCTGAAATTACTCTTCCTCAGTCAGTGTAGACTTGTGATTCACACATTTGCCACGTGTTTGTCCTTACCATTAAAGGAAGTTCGAAGGGAAATTCAACGAGAGAAGCTGAATTGTGACTTGACTTAATAGTGGTGAGGGTAGTACAGTAGAAGGAGCATCGATATTGGAGTCAAAAGGCCTTTACCCCAGTCCCAGGTTCACAGTTGCTAATGGAGAGGCTTTGGGCAGGTCACTCAGCCTTCGTAAAGTCTCTGTCTTCTAACCTGTAAGATGAAGACTGCAGTCTCTCGGTGCAGCCATGTGGATCGGCCAGAGATAAACTGGAAAACGTACGAGAATGGACGAGGCTGTTTGGTAATGGCACTTTTTACTTTAGCCCTACCCTGGCTAACAAAGCACCTCCTACTCTTTCGTTGTTGTGCTTTCTGAAAAAAATGAGGAATGAAGTAACAAGTTATCTTCCTCATCCACACCCCCTAAAGGATGCTTGCCGCTTTCAATTCTCCTCCATGTGATACTGCTGCCCAGTTAATGTGTTTCTAAGAGATTGAGGAGCACTCCCAGCTACAGAAAATCATCCTACTGTCGTGTTCAGATACTCAAAGTGCTACCTTTTCTTTCCTCTCCTGAAATAGGGATTTCGTTCAGTCCGTGCTTGAACCACCACCGCCCCCGCCCCAAACGTATCCCATTTACAGAGGCTCCGTTAAATTACTTCCTTTCAACACAAGCGTTTGCATATCGAAAATTCCCATTTTAATTATAATTAGGTCTAGGTTAAGTACAGATAGCTGCTGAAAACACCATTTCCCTGTTTATACCATTAACCAGGCTGATTCTTTCACATTTCCAAGCCTAGAAATCTTGGGTATGTACGTGCACACACACACACGCACACGCACACACACACACTCCAAGACCTCAGCCAGCAAAGTAGCCAGGCGGACAAGAAGGGCTTTCCCTACGTAGCTTCTTATTAATAGAGCTTTTGATCAAAGGAAATATAAACCAATTCCAAATGTGTTGGCCCCCTACCCTGTCTCACTCTCTTATACCACATTACCTCCCCATTTTCTCCACAGGTCAGTGTCAGACCAACGAGGAAAAGCTCTCTGGTGGAATCCCAGACGCCCTTATCTGCAAAAGGTTAGAATGTTCCTGACACTCTCACGAATAAAGTGGCATGTCAGAAAGGTGGAGCCTGGTTTTAGGAAACACGTGGAGCTTGGCCTTGGGGTTAGAATTCTTAGTAGCTCACCTGGATGGGAAGGGGGATAAGTAGTTACACAAGCATGCTTCAGAGAAATTTACATTTTTCTTGAAAACGTGTCATTTGATTTTATATTGCTGTATTAGAATTTAAGAGCCTAATTTTAGTGACTTGGGTACTGAGGTTCCCCAGGAACAGAATCTCAGATTTTTTTTAAATGCTTTCAACATGTCTGGGTCGTAACTCTCACCCTTCAAATGAGTTCCTGTATCATCTGGGCCACAGGAAAAGCAATAGGTTTTCTACATCACAGGTAGCAGGACAGAGCCACACGGTACAACAGGCTGTCGAGTAACCTGCCCCGGCCAGCCGCCTTCCGAAGTGCACGTCGTTACAGAAAACGTCCAGGCTGAGAATCGGCCTGTCCGCCTTTCAGCGCCACGGACGCTGATAGGCAGTAGAGAACCTGGAGCTCTAAACTTAACCCTATACAGCGCCTTTCCAGCGGGGAAACTACGGGAATAATGGGAAGACGCAGCAACCAATGTGCTTAGAGTTCACCGGAAACAGATTCAAAGGGATTCTGGGATTTGCTTAGTTATTTAGTAAAATTATGGAGGATGCATAACCAAGTGTCCCAACATGCCACATCTTCCCACGGGAATGGGCTGCCGAAAGCCACTCAGTGAGGAAAAGAGGAGAGGAATTCCTAAAGATCCAGTTTTAGCAAAACATGTAAAGGCGATTACTTTTCCAGAAGTTGTCTGGGAGCGGGGGAGTGGGGGGGAATGAGATGGGGAATTTGGCAGCCAAACTTAGGTAGAACCTCAGTTAGATAATAGTTTTCTGTAAGAACATGGAGGGCATAAACATATTATAAGCGCTTATTCACAGGCAAGAAATTGCAATGCTTTTGTAATAATTAATTGATAAAACTTCCAGTTATTTAATAGGCCTTACATGTTATGCGCATCTCTCCCTTAGACACGTGTGCATGCAATGCAGCTGCCAGCATGTATCCTCACTGTCCATGAACCCGCACGCTCACCTGGGGACCCTTACCCTAGTGCCACTCTTAGGGCATCTCCTTGCCCCCCTTTTCCTCCTCCTTCTTACCCCACTGTGGTCCCAGTCTTGCTTTCGAACTCAAAGGAGCTCTCAACTGCACAGGCAAAATTATGGAATAAGCTGACAGGCAGCACATGGACTTCGGTGACAACCCCAAGGCAACTCTATCGACGTGGGGTGAACAAGAGGTCATGTGTGGAGCGCGATATGGTAGAAATTTATTTAATTAATACCAAAAAGACATTAAAACACGTGACTACTGACCCTGTGTCAGCATGTGTCTGAGGCTCTGAGGATACACCTGTGACCAACACAGAGGAGAACCCAGCCACCACGGAGCTTCCATCCTCATGGGAGAGACGGGTAACAAACGAGCCAGCAGAACATGTAACACACTCTAGAAACTAATAATTTGCATTAAAGAATGCCCGAAATAATGAGATGAAATTATCTGGGGTAAGGTGTAGAATACTTTGAACCGAGACTCCAGGGAGGCCTTTCTAAGAGGGTGGCATTTGAACCGAGACAGATAGCTTCCTACCAGCGACAACCATTAGTAATTTAAAGCAGTTTGTATGTTATCTATATTCCTGAGAAACATTGTCATCTGATCACCTTCTAGGCAAGGAAACAAATTCTTTTATCACGCCAGCAAACACAAATATTCCCTGTGGCTAATGGGGACAGTATGTTTGTCGAGGTAAAAACTGGCTGATGTAACAGATAAATCCCAAGATTTCAGTGGTTTGTGGCAATAAAGGTTTATTTCCTGTTCACCTTAGTCTAATCCAAGGCTAGAGGCAACTGGGATCAAGATGACGTGAGGTCATCTGGGGCACGCTCATTCATCCGGCAGAAGGGGAAGAGGAAGCATGGAGGGTCGCATGGAATATATTTTAAGGGCCAGGCATTTCATCACATGTATTAGCTGGAACTCAGTCACGTAGACTTACCTAATGGCGAGAAAGGCAGGAGAGACGGCCCAGCTGTGTGCCTGGTGATCACTTAATGAGCTCCGACTGCCTCCCCACTGAGGCAGAAGGAAACGTTGCCTTACACTTGGCAAAGATCTGCTAGACTGTAGACCGGAAAACTGACTAGGCCGAGAGTCCAGTGAGCATACAGTGGGTTTTATTCACTGTAAGGGATGATGAGCAAATGAATATTCCAAATAATAGCAAACATAGACATAATAATGGGGTGATAATGCTTTAATGGTCAGTAACACACTGGACCTTCATAAACGTGCATCCTTACTACCTAGACAGGGCAAGAGTATTATTTCCATTTTAGAAAATGGTGGACTGAGAGCCAAACAATTTTTTGAGCTGAAAAAAATCTAACATATTATTTAATCTAAATCCACCATTTTGAGGAAAGCATGAACAAATTAAAAAGCTTCTGCACAGCCAAAGAAAATATCAGCAAAGTGAAAAGGGAACCAACTGTATAGGAAGACATACTTACCAATGATACCCCGGACAAGGGCTTGATCTCCAAAACATACAAAGAACTCAACACCAGGAAGATAAACAATCAATTAAAAAGTGGGCAAAGGACCTGAACAGACACCTCTCCAAGGAGTACATACAGAAGACCTATAGACATATGAAAGGATGCTCAGCATCACTAACCATCAGAGAGATGCGAATTAAAACCACAATGAGATACCACTTTGCACTGGTCAGAATGGCCATCATAAGCAAAATCAACGAACAACAAGTGCTGACGAGGTTGTGGAGAAAAGGGAACTCTAGTGCACCGTTGGTGGGAATGCAGACTGGTGCAGGCACCATGGAAAACAGCATGAAATTTCCTCAAAAAACTAAAAACGGAACTGCCTTTTGACCCAGCAATTCCACTGCTGGCATTATACCCTAAGAATCCTGAAACACCAATTCAAAAGAACCCATGCCCCCCAGTGTTCACAGCGGCACAATTTACAATAGCCAAGTGCTGGAAACAGCCTAAGTGCCCATCAGTAAATGAGTGGATTAAAAAATTGTGGTACATTTACAAAATGGAATACCACACAGCAGAAAGAAAGGGGGAACTCCTCTTAACAGCATGGGTGGAACTGGAGAGCATTATGCTGAGTGAAATAGGCCAGGCAGCGGAAGACAAATACCATATGACCTCACCTGTAGGTGGATCCTAATCCACAAAACAGACAAGCAAGCAAAGTAGAACCAGAGACATGGAAATAAAGAACAAACTGACGGTAACCAGAGGGAAGCAGGGAGACGGATAATGGGGGAAAGACGTGGTAGGGTCAAGTCAAGGAACATGTATAAAAGACCCATGGACAAAGAACACAGGGGTGGAGGAGAGGATTGGAATGTGGGAGGTAGGGGGTGGGTAGGACAGGGGAGGGTAATGGAGGAAAAATGGGGACAACCGTAACTGAACAACAATAAAAAATTAAAAATTAAATTTAAAAAATTTTAAAAATAAATCCACCATTTTGTAGTTGAGAAAATTATCACCTAAATGGGTGGTGCCGTTTGCCTCATGTGTATAGAATTAGCCATTGGCCAAAGTGGGGCTTTAATACGGGTCTTATTAATAAATCAATGATTTCTCTTAGTTTCTTTTCCCTTTATGAGGGTGGGTTTTGACATCCAAAGCAACTATTAGTCACAGGGCAGCAGGGGCATGCAAAACATGCCGATTTCTGGGCCTCACACCCAAGAAACTTTGAATCCACAGGTCTGGTGCAAGTCCCCTGAACTTTCAAGTAGCCTGAGGGACCACCCTTTGGAAAATACCGTTCCAGTGACTGTCGTGGGCTTTTCTAAGAAAGCTTTTTCCCAAAACCAAAATCACCTTTGAAAGGGAAAAGATTTCAGACCCTTGATAAAATTCAGGAAAATACAATGTGGCAGCTGATGGTAACTGGGAGAATGGTGTGAGATCCCAATGTGCTTACTGGGAAGGGGACCAAGGTGTCATTGTCCTGTGTACAATGTTTCTTGTATCTTGTAGCTTCTTCAAGAAATGGCTCTGTTTTTCATAGGACGTGGCTGGATACTTTCTGGACAGATCTCTTATGTATTACAAAATTGGGTATGCTGTTAGTTTATTATATTTATTGAAACTACCAAACCTAATTTTATAGCATAATAAAATACAGAAATCTAGGTTAAATAATAATAATGGAAGAATAAAAGAGTGTAATAACAAACAGAAAATCAGAAAACACAGAAAAAGAAGTAAAATATGCTAATTCCTAAGGCAGGCATTAGAAGACATAGTTACATTTTTTTACATTGACAACTAGGGAAAAAAGAACAAACGCATGTTATCGTTTTTTTAGAGTGTGCCGCTTGAAATGTTTTTCAACTTCAGGTTATGACCAATCAGTGACTTAAAACTTGTACTGAGTAGATAGTAATACCCGCATGTCGCACCGGAGAGGATAGAATAGAATATTATTATTGAGCCTTAAACATTAAGGAAATCCTACCATTTGCAGCAATGTAGATGAACCTGGAGGACATTATGCTTAGGTGAAGTCACTCACAGAAGGATAAATACGGCATGATTCCGCTTATAAGAGGCATCTGAAAGCATCAAACTCGCAGAAGCTGGGAAGGCAAGAGTGGCTGCCCGGGGCCTGGGTGTGGGGACAGGGAGAGCTGTGCCTCGGTGGGTTTAAAGTCTCGTCATGCAAGATGCGTAAGCTCTGAAGATCTGCTGTACGCCGTGGCGCCCGCCGTGGCGCCCACAGTTAACATGCGGTATTGTGCACTTGCAAATTTCGGAGGGCGTTCACGTTGTGTTCTCACCACAAAACGGCCACAAAGAAAACAAAGGGAAACGCTGGGAGAGGTTGGATATATCTATTACCTTGATTATGGTGATGACATCAGGGGTTTTGCGTAGGTCTAAACTAAATAAAATTGTATGTATTAAATGTGTTCTTTCTATCAGTTATGCCTCAATAAAGATGTTTAAAACAAAACGTTAGAGCACAGGAGTAATTAATAATGGCGGTAAATTTCGTTTCGTTGAACATTTTTGGTTAAGTACCTACACACGCACAACCCGCACACCCCGCACACACACACACACTGGATCGCCATGTGAAATCAAGTAGTGTAATAACAGGATATATAAATATAACTCCTCTGGAGACAGTAAAGAAAAAAAAAGAGCACGTCTCCTTGGCATCCTCCCGCTTCTTCGCTTAATGGATAGTGCTCCCATTCCTCAGAGTTCGTGTTGGGTCCTCTTTTTTTATTTTCTTTTTCTCATTCTGCACTTTCTTCCTAGGCATCCCTATAGTTTCACATGCTTTCCAGTCACGGCTGGGGACAATGCCCAGGACTCTCACCCAGCTGTAGTCCCGCAGACATCCAGCTGCCTCCTGGAAATTTCGCTTGTTTCTCAAACAGACGAACCTGAACGTACCTCCTCTCACAAACTCGACCGTCCTCCCATGCTCCTGCCCCCAACCACCTACTTACCCCAAATGAAACCTGGGGATCATACTGACTTCCCCCCTACCCTGTCTGAGGCTGAGTGTCCTACAAGCAGAACCTGAGAGGAGGCTTCTTTGCAGGAGATTTATTGAGATAATGCTCGCTGGAGAAGGGGACTGAGGCAGCAGGTGGGACAAAGGAGGGAGATGAGCGAGCACGTGGTCCCGGCTGGAGACCAGCTTCACCTGGTTCCACAGGGAGCCCAGAGAGCAGGGCAATGCTGACGCCACCTCGAGACCAGGAAGCCAGACTTCTGCATCCTCACGTCAGTCAGCCATTGGCTACAAGCTGCCAGTGGGGAGACAGCTCCTGTTCAGACAGAGACATCGCTCCGGAGAAGCGACCACTGTGAAGAGTCAGCAGCCAACACTCACAGCAGCTGGAGGATGGACACACCTGCCAGGTAAACGGGAACCGGGCAGAGTACCAACGGCGGACTCAATGCCTCCCCCGGGCAATTAATCTTTAAAGACCATTGACTTATCTCCTAAATGTGGCTTGAATCTGCCCGCTTCTCTCCATCTCCAATATCCCGAGAAGGGCTCTCACACCTCTGCTTTGTGGGTTGGTCTGGGGCCTCCGCTACGGACGTTGTTCTCCGCTTGGAAGATACTTACACATCTTCCAAGTGCAAGTTCAAATGTCAGCCTCTCTTGGTAGTCTCTGCTGATCCATCTCTCCTCCTCCTCCTGAAATAGTCACTCATTTGCGTTCCCAATTCACTTTATACGTTCATCAGTTATAGCACTTAGACTCCAATAACAGGGTGGTACATTATCTCCTTAGATCGGAGATTTTTTTTCTGTATCTGAAGTGAAAAACACAGGCCCTTGCACATGGCTGGTGCTCAGTAAGTGCCTGGATGTACCCCTACAGTGTACGTAATATGTGGTGGGCGGCAAAGCTGACCCGGGGGCATTTCCTGATCGAAATCCTGAATGGTGTAGAGAAGAAATCTAGGCACTGACACACTGCTTCTTCCTACGCTCCCTCCAGATGCACACCCACCCCTCTCCGAAGAGCACATCCGTCGGTTAAGCTTCGGATCCACTGGTCTATTCTCTAACCATCCATCTCTCACAGATCGATTCCTTCTCTGACCTCTTAGAAAGTTTCACAGCGATACCACCTTCTTTTCACACAGGCCAATGCATCTTATAGTCTTATAGTAACTTCTAATTATTTTATGTGCGACTCCTTGAAGGCGAGGGCCTTATCCCAGTGACAGACACGGAGGACTCAAGGAACACTTTTCAGAATTGGTTACAGCAGTACACACTTGAATGTGGAGGCAGTGGCATCTTGAAAGCAGTCCAAGCAGAAGTTTACACGGAAGGTAGCTCATCCACATCAGCTACTACCTCCCTGCCTGTGACATTTCTGCACTGGACACACCTGCCTGTGAGCTCCTTGAGCCATTAGACCCAGGAGAGGAGGTGCACCTGATTTCCATGTTGAATAACATAGCTGCCGGCTGCAGGAAGTGGTGCTATGTCTCCATGACCCTTGTTCAAAGGTAGGACACAGGGAAGTCCTTCCACAGTTTAAAAGACAGAGAGAAAAGGGCTAACCCCATAAACTTGGAAAGAGCACTGCACCCTGGGATCTGAATTGATTTTTTTTCTCCCTCTCATCTGACTGCAGGCTGCAGGGCCGGGATCAATAAGACATGAGTCCTCTATTAAATACAACAGGAAACATATTTTCGAGGTGAGATGGGAGAGTGGAAACCTGGTGCTTACAGGATTGAAAGGCTGCCAGAGTCCCTTGCATGCAGATACCGAGAGCAGGTCCTTCCTGACACCTCATCCACACCCCGCCATGGCTCACACCACCCACTGTTCCTAGAGACTTGACATTTACCCAGTGGCGTAATGGTTAAACCCGACCTGGCCTGTTAAAAAGGAGAGTCTATATCACGGTAGTGTTGTTGTTGTTGTTGTTGTTTTGTTTTGTTTTGTTTTTTCCCAGCATCCATGTACTTCTACTGAGTTTTATCTTCCTTGTCTATAAAGTAAGGATAATACCCGGTTCTAGAAAACACATGCATAGTAAGATTTATGAGCAGAGCCGGTGTTTAATAAATGCCAGTGGTTCTTTTTCTCTCTCCTGCTCTCACCTGGAGCTTAGTTCTGGTTTGCGGGTGTTTGCGGGGGACCCTCTGCAGCCTCATTCTGAACTCAGCCAAGATCTAGATTTTGCTCCGGTCTGTTTGGGCTTTGCCTTCTCTGAAATCATGCAGCCTCTGGAGTTACAAACACCACTCAGCCCGTGGTCGTTCACCCTTGTTCACTGTACCCTTGTTGCTTTATGTATGTAACCTTGACCTTCCCAGGTAAAGGCCAGGAGCCCCCTCAGTTGGCAGACGTGCTCCAGTAGGAACATGAGCTCCATGAGAATACAGACCAGACTTGTCAGGTATGCCCAGCTGCGAGCACTGTGTCCAAGAAACGTTTGCGGAGTGAATGAACGGCAAAGGAACTTGGCTCTCTTTCAAGCTTTGAGTGTGGAGAACATTGTTTAAATAACAGAATTTGCAAATATTCAACAGCCTTTGCAGAACCAACTATGTAAAATGAGCTTTGTTGTATAAAAAATAAATTTCCTATCTGTGAAAACTAGCTTCAGCCTGGGTACTTTAAAAACTTTAAAGGTTCATGTACATGTAAAGTATCATGGCTATTCTCAATTATTCATATTTCCAATAGTCGTGAGTTGATTTCAACCTCACTTTGTTGTAAACAATCATGACCATGGGAAAGAACCACTGAACTGAGAGGAGACCAAAGCTGAGACCCCACGTGGCTCCTCCCCACCCGTAGGACTGTGTCGCATATCACCTCCCCCTCTGGGTCCATTTTCCTTATCTGTAAAAACACTAGCACCTGATCGCTGTTTGATAGCTAATATCCACTTTGGGGAGCTAAATGCAATCTCTCAGAACAGCTCAGGTTGAAGTTTTTGTAACTTTCCATCCTTCTTACTTAGATGATGCATACAAGAGTGATGTAATTGTCAGGAGAATTTTGTCACTAGATGACAATGTAAGATCAAGATGTAAAAACATTACATTCTCTTTTTTTTGTCATTTTTAAGACTTTAAAAATTTTTTATTGAGTTTATTGGGGTGACACTGGTTAATAAAATGTTATAAGTTTCAGGCGTACAATTCTATAGTGCGTCACCTGCATGTTGTATGGTGCGTTCACCACGCAAAGTCGTCTCCTTCCATCATCACTTATCCCTTCTTTACCCTCGCCTACCTCCTTCCTCCTCCTCTTTCCCTTTGGTCATCACCATACTGTTGTCTGGGTCTATCAGTTTGTTTTGTTTGTTTTTTTCGTAATTCCCTCACTTTTTTCACCCAGGCTTCCTACACCATCCCCTCAGACAACTGTCAGTCTGTTCTCTGTCTCTGAGTCTATTTTCTATTTTGTTAGTTTATTTTGTTCATTAGATGCCACATATAAGTGAGGTCATATGGTACTTGTCTTTCTCTGACTGGCTTAATTCACTTAGAATAGAAACATTGCCCTGGCTGGCGTGGCTCGGGATTGAGTGCTGGCCTGAGAACCAAAGGGTATCCGGTTCGATTCCCCAGTCAGGACACATGCCTGGGTTGTGCGCCAGGTCCCCAGTAGGGAGCACATGAGAGGCGACCACACATTGATGTTTCTCTCCCTCTCTTTCTCCCTCCCCTCCCCTCTCTCAAAAAATAAATAAAATCTTTTTTAAAAAGAAAAAAGAAATCTCCAGGTCCAACCATGCTGTTGCAAAAGGTAAGATTTCCTTCCTTTTTATGGCTGAGTCATATTCCGTCATGTAAATGTACCACAGCTTTTTTATCCACTCATCCGCTGATGGACACTTGGGCTGCTTGCAGATCTTGCCTATCGTAAATAACACTGCAGTGAACATAGGGGTGTATACATTCTTTCAAATCACTGTTTTGGGTTTCTTAGGATATATTCCCAGAAGTGGAATCACTGGGTCATAAGGCAGTTCCATTTTTAATTTTTTGAGGTAACACCATGTGGCTTTCCACAGTGGAATGCAGGCACCAGTCTGCATTCCCACCAACAGTGCACGAGGGTCCCCTTTTCTCCACAACCTCGCCGGTACTTCTGGTTTGTTGATTTATTATGATAGCCTTTCTGACAGGTGTGAGATAATATCTCCTCGTGGTTTTAACTTGCACCTCTCTGATGACTTGTGACATTGAGCATCTTTTCACATATCAATTGGCCACCTGTGCTGTCCTCTTGGGAGAAATGTCTGTTCAGATCTTCTGCACATTTTTTAATTAGACTTTTTTTGATGTTGAGTTGTATAAATTCCTTATAAATTTTGGATATTAACCCTTTATCAGATGTATCATTGACAAATATGTTCTCCCACTCAGTGCGTTGTCTTTTCATTTTGTTGGTGGGTTCCTGTGCTGTGCAAAAAACTTTTTAGTTTGATGTGGTCCCATTTGTTTATTTTTTTTTCTTTTCATTCCCTTACCTGAGGAGGCATATCAAAAAATCTTTATTGCTGCAAGAAATGTCCAAGAATTTACTACCTGTGTTGGATTTTTATGGCTTTGAGTCTTACCTTTAAGTCTTTGATCCATTTTGAGTTTATTCTTGTGTACAGTATAAAAAGGTGATCTAATTTCTTTTTTTTTGCAATTTTCCTAGCACCATTTATTAAAGAAACTATCTTTACCCCATTGCGTGTTCTTGCCTCCTTTGTCGAATATTAATTGACCATAAAAAGGGTGGGTTTGTTTCTGGGCTCTCTATTCTGTTTCATTGTCCTACTTGTCTGTTTTTATACCAATACTATGCTGTTTTGATGACTACGCCCTTGTAGTAGAGTTTGATATCAAGCAGCATGAGTCCTTCACCTTTGTTCTTCTTTCTCAAGATTGCTGCGACTATTTGGGGTCTTTTGTGGTTCCATATAAATTTTGGGATATTTGTTTTAGTTCTGTGAAATACGCCACTGGCATCTTGAAAGAAACTGCATTGAGTATAGGTTGCTTTGGGTAGAATGGACCTTTCAATGGTGTTAATTCCTCCTATCCATGAACACAGTATATGCTTCCACTTATTTGTATCTTCAATTTCTTTCTTCAGTGTCTCATAATTTTCTGAGTACAGGCCTTGTACTTGTTAAATCCTTGGTTAAATTTATTTCAAGGTATTTTATTTTTTTGATGCAATTATAAATAGGACTGTTGTCTTACTTTCCTTTTCTAATAGTTCACTATTGGTATATAAAAATGCAACTGATTTCTGGATATTTATTTTGCATCCTGTTACTTTACTGAATTCATTTACCTGCTTTAGTAGTTTTTTTGTGGAGTCCTTAGGGTTCTCCATATATCATGTCATCTGCTAAAATATATATGGTATTCTTACTATCCAGTAGTACCCAAATCACTGGATTTGCAAAATCCATCCAATTAAGTTCTACTGCAGTTATGGTCTCAAATCTCAACATGTTTCATTCCTGCATCACAAAAGTTAGTGCGCTCCTGGGAACCATAGAGACCTCCAGAGTAACCCCTTCATTTATAGATCAGATGCAGCTGACCACAGGTGAAAATGACTGGTCACTTCAATGTCACAACATGGGTTACAGAGCCAGGACTTGGACCCATCTCCTTAATTCCAAGCCAGTTCTCTGCACATCATGCCACACTGCTTTCTTATATAAATGCAATTGCGTATCGAGGTACATACTGTACAAACCTGTGACCACTATGAACCTATAAAAAGTTTATCATTGACTAAGAAACACGTGATGCTATGTATTTCTCTTTATTTGTTTGATTGTTTTCAATTAAAAGTGGCCATGCTCATTTAAAAGCTTTGGGGGAAAGGAAGCAAAAATAGAAAGGGAAAAAAAAAAAAAATATATATATATATATATATATATATATATATATATATATATATATACTCTACCAGCATCCAAACCTGATTATCATTAACAAGTTGAATGATCCCTCCCATCTTTTTTCAATATGCATATTTATACATAGTCAGATGCATACTAGATATGTAATTGTACACTTCGCTGTTGCCATTTAAATCATGTTATGAATTTGCCGTGTTTTTATGTCCTAGTCTTCATAAATGCCATTTTAATAGCTACATAACATTCTGTTAATTGGATTAACCCGTTTCTAAAATCATTCTTTACTTGTGGAGCATTTAAGCTGTTTACGGTTTTAAAAAATATATATAAATAGCACTGTAGCGAACTTTCTGTTTCTGTGTTTGTTTGTTTATTTGTTTGTTTATGTTTTAGAGTATTTCTTTGGTGTGCGTGCTAAGGAGTGGAATTGTTCGTGTAAAGGGGGCCAATGAGCATTATAAGGCTCCTGATACATTTGGCTGAACTGCTTTACGAGATGGTCTGTGCTGATTTCCACGGCCACGTACAGTGTATTAGAGCAACATTCTCTGTTTTCAAAAAACATTGCGTATGTCCAATATAGAACAAAGAACCTGATGAATATAATGAAAACACATAGAGAGTCTTTTCTAGTGCAGAGAGTGGAAAAATTCCACACTCAGGGAACAATGGCTGATGACGCATTTCTGGGACCACAGACTGGAATGGAAAAGTAACAAAGCAGAGAAATATTTCACAAGCACAATTTGAAAGCCTTCTCATATATTGCTTTCTCTGTAGCTAGAAATATATAAAGTTATTGAACTTAGCTAAAGATTTTTTTCCTTCTCAGTCAGAAAACCAATGGATTGAAGAGGCACTTAGATAAAACATCAGCGGGAACAGCAGTAGTAATTTGTCAGGCAGAGCGCAATTTGAGGGAATGGGGAAGCTGTTCGCAATCGTGTGTGCTGACCAATAAGGGGCAACTGCTCTGACCTCTCGCTCCCTCTGCCTTGCCCCACTTTGTGCAGGGGCAGCTCTGCAGGAAGTGGTGGGAAGCCTCAGGGAGGCTGCCGCTGGTGCCCTCCCCCCGCCACCTGTGCCGCTCCTCTCCCTTCCCCAGAGCTCTGCCTTCTCCTGGCCTCCTGCAGCAGCTCGCCGGAGCGATTGGCGGGACTGAGTCCCAGGAAGAGGCACTGAAGGACCAGCCCAATCTCCCCTGACGGCGGGCATGGACTACCGCATGAACCTGTTCCAGCATCCACACGAGAGGACAAGAAGGGCCACACAGTGTCGCCATCCACCCTACATGCCCTAGTTGGGGCTCAGCCCAATTGTATGTGCCTGCTGGCGGGGGAGAGGGGGACAGAGAGTGCTTCTGCTTCCTCGTCCATGAATTGAGAACAAGAGTATAGATACTTCCCCAAATCGTACCATGGACATATGCACTTCTAATTTGGTCCCCGTTGCTATTATATATGTTGCGTAGATAGAATATATTCATGCAGCTTACATATAACATGTATGTTTATTTCTTTATTACATGTCATTTCCAGTTGTGAGTTGGTGGAAGACACTGTTACTTTCAAAAGATAAGAAATGTAGGGATGGCAGAATAATTTACATACTGATTATTATCATCATAAAATTCCAACAATGTATTAGTAAATATTTGGCATAATAATAATATTTTTGTATCTGTGGGTGCACAAGTTAAAAGAATTGGCATCTCAAGTCCAACTTCAGGTTCAACACAGAGGTGCCGGGGGCTAAGGAAAACCCATGGAGATCCTTGCATTCTAGAAAACCCATGGGGAAAACCCATGGAGATCCGTGCACGAAAAGAGTGCAGAATCTCACCGGGATGTTGACCTTTTAGTCACATAGAACCATAACTGCCTCTCTCTCTCCCTCTCTCTCAAAGATAAGACACAAGATCCCAAAGGAGCAAAAGACCCTTCCTCCCAAGCTATCTCCAATACTTTTCTCACTCCAGGGTGCCAAGGCTGGCCTGTCACCCAGCTGAAAGTGCCACAAGCTCTAGCGAGCCGCCTCTCCTCTGCTGCCACTCAGGGGAGGCGGGAGGGCTTGTTAACAGATGGTGTCCCGGGGCTGACACAAGAACAGAGGGACCCGGGCGTGATTATCCGGGGACGTCGGATGCTGACGGCCCGCTTCTGACTTCTCCCGAGGAATCGCTTACTGTAGCCCACATACCCAAGGAATTTCCTGAGCGGCCCTCCTCGCAGCCCCAGATCTTGAACTCAGAGATCCCCCAGGTCGCCATGTGGAATCGGGTCTTCAGCTCTGCCTGGGCTCTAATTGGCTCTGGCTTCTACTTGCTTCTGTGTTCCCTGCTAGCAGCTGAGCGGCATTCACAAGAAGGAGAACATCTTCCTAATTTTTGAAAACATTAAAGGAAGGAGGAAATCAAAGGGCTCACATCTGAGCTACTGCTCAGGGGCAAGTACTCCACTGATCTGTCTAACGGAAGAGGGAAGAAACAGCCTCGTGCTGCGGGGAGAGGGCTCTGGGGAGAAGCTCCACACGTCCTGCCGCCGAAACCTGCCCGCAGAAGTAGGGAGAGAGGTTTAGAGGAGAACTAAGGAGAACAGCTTGTAAATTACAAAGCATGTCTTTATATATCAGCTTACTCCCTAATCACAACCATGTAAAGTATGTCACTGTCCCGGATTTATTAGATGTGACTGAGGTGCAAAGAGGTTGTCTAAAGTCTTAAGGTGCCCCATAGCTCGCTGGTCCTGAAGCTCACAGTCTTTTCCTGAGTGTACTCTCGCATGGTACAAGTCTCGATGACAGGGACTTGCCCAAGGTCCTATCGCCAGGGGCCGGAGCACCTCTGTGTCTAAAGCCTTCCCTCCATGGCCACAACTTCTGCTACAAAGAACTGCAGACATCGCTCTTCCCGACCATCATTCCCCGTCCCAATGACTGAAGCGGCCTCCAACGTTCTCCCAGCTCTGCTCCAGCGGAGTCCCGGGCCTGCAGTTTAGCAAAAGCCGTCTTCACGTCCAACCCAGCCATGGCTTTGTCAAAGCGATTAAACCCAGAAAATGCACCAGGCACCCGAGTCCCAATATTTCTTTCCCCTGTTTTTACCACATGGTTTTCTTTCCATTCTTGCTCGTGATGATCTACAAAGAACTCAAGCTCTCCCAAGCTGGAGACACTACCTTGTTTTCCCCAACTTCCCAAAGACCACACTTCCTTTTTTGGAATTTAACACCTTATCTGGTGGCCCTGGTCCTTGCCCTCAGGGCTCCCAAAAGCTTAACTTTCCTGCTGGTCCAACATTGTGTCTTCTTAACACATGGTCCTGTGCATCCCCTTTCTGATCAAACACCTCCCCACGGGAAGCATCTTTACTTAGGGCTACAGCCAAGCTCCCACTCTCTCACTCACCCCTAGGTCTGGACACATTGACATAGGATGAGGAATGCAAGAAGAGTGTCTCCAGTCACACGCTCTCACACAGCCAGTAGGGAAATGGAGGCACCCTTCACTGCCATCACATCCCACAGCCCGTGGGTCCTAATGACTGGAGGTGTCCCTACGAACAGAACATGAGTGGGTGAACCCCAACACATGGACCCACATGCAAGGTCTCAACAGAGAGTTGGTAGTGGACCGTTGGTGGCCCAGAGCACAGAACTCATCTTGTATCTGACTTGAATGAGGGCCACCCAAGATCAGCACCATTCTGGCAACACAATCTCTTCTGTCTCTGTGAAAGATACTACACCAGCCAACAGGAGCAATGAATGAACGAGGCTTCCCTCCTGCCATTGTGGTTCAGTCACAGAGCCCAGAGGCAAGTGCAAGTGTTCCTTGGTACATCTGGTCAACCCAAGACAGTTTGGGGAGGTAAATGTTAAACATAGAAAGCCCTGCTCATATGGCACTGCCCTCAGACTGGGTAAGTGGGACTTGTGTGTCTGTGTGTGTGTACACACGTGTGTGCCCATAGACATTCCTGTCGGCAGAGGAATATGGAGAATCAGAGGGCTACAAAGGGTAGAAATGAGAAGCCGGGCCACGTGGGGCTATTGTCTGGGCTCTAGGTTAACCACTTGGACTCCCCTGCCAGATCTGTCTTATCCCAGGCATCAGAGAAGAACCTAGAAAATGTCAAGGAAGACACTCCCAGGTGTGGAGTCCCCTGGGGTACAGGTCTTGGGCACCAGCCCTGCTCACCCAGGTCCAAGGGCAGTGCTGTCTGAACAGGGCTTTCTGCATTTAACCTTTGCCCTTCCAAACTGTGCCTGAAGTGTCACCCAGCAAGCCTGCTGCTGGCCCTAAAGTAGGCATTGGATATATATTTTTCACATCGGATAGAGTCCTAAGTCTTAAGAAATATTGTAAAAGGCAGTAAAACCCAAATCAGGCCCCAATAACCACAGCAGGCACTGATCCAGATCTCATTAATACTCTTTCTGCTAATCCTCCAGAATTAGCAAATACAGCTCTATCCTGCTATGAAACACTCCCCACCTCCAGGGCTCAGGCGGCAGATCGGAGGAAGCCTCGTTAAATGTATCTTTGAATCCAAGCACTGGGTAGCATCTCTAATAAGCCCTTTCAGGCTTAATGGGGCTTTCCGATGCTTTCCCATTCCACACGCCCCTGTACGCCTCACCTGTTACTTCTTATAATTCCCTCTAGCAGATAATCAGGGTATCACATTCAAAGTCACTTAAGTCTGAATAGGCTTTCCCAGTGCCCTTTGAGTACTTAAAGGTTTCCTATCTGCTATGCCCGTGCCTTCCTCAGAGCTCACTACTGGGATTGTCAGGCAAAGACTCAAATGCAAAGAGGCTCATGTTCTCCTTAAAGAAGGTCCTCCGAAGAAAGTCTAATGCAGTCTCCATGGGGGCATTTAACCACGCATCATCAGCCTGGTCACCAGACGTATCCCCTCAGCAGCCAGCGCTACCTCCCCGTCATCCCACACCTAGGGCCCCTGCAGAGTGTCTTAAGAGCAGGAGGGACCTGTTCCATAGCTTACTTGACCTTAGGCAAACTGTAGATGCATATTCCCAAGAGTGTCCTTTGCAGATGAGGAAATGAAGTTCAACTGTAGCTCTCCCAGGAGACCTGAAACCGACCTCATCCTGGGGAACATTCTAGAATATCAGCCAGCTTACAGCCGCGTTTCTCACCTAGGCACAAAGCATCTGAAGTTGTCTGACTGTGGGGATTGCTGGAGAGAGAGGTTGTCTAAAGAAGGAGAGAGACACTCAGTCGAACTACGCATGCAGTTGGTCCGAAGCACCTGCAGACAGGTGGGATCTTCCTAGGCAGCGGCTCCACGGCTGAAAAATGCGGTGGGAGCCTGTGTGCCTGCCACCAGCCCTTCCCATGTGCCCTCCCTGGTCTCAGATGTTGTCTTGGTCTTGGCTCCGACAGTCGGCCCTGTGCTCTGTGGCTCCCTCTCTCCCTGAGCCAAGCTTGGGGAGGGGAGAGAAAACCCAGAACCTGATGTGTTAGATTCCTAGGGCCACCGTGACAACCTGCCACAAGCTGGGTGGGTTACAACAACAGACATTTATCCTCTGACCGCTCTGAAGCCTGGAAGTAGGAGATCCGGGTGTCGGCAGGGTTGGTTCTTTCTGCAGGCTCTGAGGGACAACCCTCCCCATGGTTTCCAGGTGCATCACTCCAATTCCCCTGTATCGGTTGTCACTGGCCTTCTTCCCTGGGTCTCCCCTGGGTCTCTGCATCTGAATGTCCCTCTCCTTTCTCTTATAAAGACACCTGTCATTGGATTTAGGGCTCACCCTAATCTAGTAGAATCTCATTTTAACTAATCACATCTGCAAAAGCCTTCTTTCCAAATACGATCACACGTTCTATGGTTCCAGGTGGGCATGAATGGGGTGGGGTGGGGGTACTATTTAACCCCCTGCACCTGGTCTTGGCCTAAACCACCATCGGCCTCCCAGCTTCTGGCCAGCACTGGCTGAGCCGATGGCACCCTCACCGTGCGGCCAGGGCTCTGCCCACCGTCTCCCTTGACTCGCCAGCGAGTGGGGGACAAATGCGCATGCTCCCGTTTGCTCTCTGCCCTTCTCAGGTGTGTTTCCGACCTCCTCTGCAGCCCATGGCATGAACCACACCTGCTCAACCACCGCAGCACATGCAAGCCTGTCATGCAGCTTGTGGTGGGCGTGTAATGAATAAACAAATGAAGTATGTAAGGAAATGGCAGCCTAATCTCATCCGGCTCTGGCTAAAATAAGGAAGTGGGTACAGTTCTTTCTCAGGGTCCCTGGGCCCTGCTCCGCCCCAGGTCCCCGGAGCCCCCGACCACATCCGGATGGTGTTCCATCCCCACACCACTTCTGAGACCCAGGTCCCCCCTTTCCAAAATGTCCCTTGGGTCACAAAAGGGGGATGAACGCCATTTGATGCATTACTTCACACTAAACTAGTCAAGCTATCGATGGAATTTCTATTTTAACAGACACTTTTGACACCATAGCCGAAGCGGGCGAGTAATCTGGGCATTTTGGCTAGAGGCGCTGGGCAAAGACCTGGGTCAGGAGAAGCACCTTGAGTCCACCCTGGCCCGGACACTGTGCCTGCCCCTGTGCAAGGTCAGCTCTGGGTCCGGCCCCCGACACCTGGCACGGCCCGCGTGCAGTCTCCCCGCTGCCCCACCCGCTCCCTCCTTGCACAAGTGACCTGTTTTAGTTCTCCTCCTTCGGGTTGCCTTACACCAACGTTCCCGTCTTCTGTTCCTCCATTCCCTCCCTAGCCCTCGCCCTTCCACACTGTTCCTCTAAAAAAAAAAAAAATTGTCCCTTAGGGAAAATTTTTATAATTCTAATCATCGGGGACCAAGTCAACATGTTCAGCATATCTGGCCTTTACAATCGCTTTGGAGACAAGGTGGCTCTTTTCATTTTCTCCCCAGAGACTTAATGATGTGTGGCTCCCAGGTTTGATTCCCTGTCCAGTGCATTCTATTTCAAGGATTAATTTTTAGCAGCCACTCGGGGGAAGGTCCGCACATCGGCAAGGCCCCTCTGGGAAAGGCATCGTTACTGCCAGCGTTTCACCCACAGGGCGGGGTTGTTTTCCGGTTCTGTGCCCCAGGGCTAGACACTCGGGCAGGCCCAGGGTGAGGTCCGAGGGGAAGAGAAGGGCCCGGGATCTAGAATGAACCAGCAGCTGCCAAGCCCAAAGGCCTGTGTCCTCCTGGCCCTGATGAAACAATGGAGACATTCCTTCTGGGCCGCACCCCGGAGCCCTTCACAGTCCAGGGCTAACACGGCCCCCTGCGGACCCTCCAGGCAGGCTTTGCGCCGGTCTTCCATGGGCAGAGAGCGTGAAGGGTCCGTGGCCGCACAGATTCCACAGCTGTGTCCGTGGGTCAGCCCCGACAGGCGACCAAGGGGTGGCTCTTTCGTCACCAGACGTGCCTGGCTGGCGCATTGCTCCGTGTAGGTCTGTACACAACCAGGTTCCGGGCCATGTCATTATTAGGTGGCTGGATCTTTTTTTTTTTCCCCCTCCCTTGGTTTTATTTCAATGACCATTTATATTCACCATTATTTTGTATCCGTTTCAGGTGTATCACATAGCGGTTGATAATCATATAATTTACAAAGTGTTCCTCCCGATGTCTCCGGTCCCCTCCTGTCCCCTCCTGTCCCCACACATAGTCACTACAAGATCAATGACTGTAGTCCCTAAGCTGTACTTTACGCCTCTGTGGCTATTCTGCGCCTATCAGTGTGTCCTTCTTAATTCCTGTCATGTTTTTCGCCCATCCTCCCAAACCCCCTCTCATCAGGCAACCATCAAAAATGCTCTCTGTATCCACGAGTTTGTTTTTATTTCATTCATTTATTTTGTTTTTTAGATGCCACACATAAGCAAAATCATACGGTATTTGTCTTTCTCTGTCTGACTTATTTCACATGGCATAATACCCTCTAGGTCCATCCGTGCTGTCACAAAGGGTAAGATTTCACTTTTTTTATGGCCGAGTCATACTCCATTGTACACATGCACCACATCTTCTTCATCCACTCCTCTACTGATGGGCACCTGGGCTGCTTCCAAATCTCGGCTATTGTAAATAACACTGCGGTGAACACAGGGGTGCATCTATCCTTTCAAATTACTGTTTTGGGTTTCTTCAACTATATAACCAGAAGTAGAATCGCTGGGTCATAAGGCAGTTCCATTTTTAATTTTTTGAGGCCCTCACGTACTGTTTCCCACAATGGCTGCACCTGCATTCCCACTAACAGTGCACCAGGGCTCCCTTTTCTTCACATCCTGGTAGTTGGCTGAGCCTTCAATCACACTACCTGGATCTGATTTTAAAGAGAGGCGCAGGATGCTGCCTGGCTCTGTATTTTAAGGATGGCCAAGCAGCCACTGCCCACACATCCTACCTGGCAGCTGATCTCGAAATCTGTTGTCAAAAACCTCAGGCCCTGTCATGTTCATCACAGAGCACTTGTTATTGCAGACGTACCAGTAGGGAGAGTGGCCACATAATTTATCCTCCAGACTAGGATCCTTTTGAGACAAAAAAGAAGACACCACTAGTTATTCTATGAGAACAACAAGCATACACCGGAACTGTGCCAGGCAAACCGGGACGTTGACCACCTAGTCCATTGGGAATCCAGGTGCCAATGCCCCAGTCAGGCGAGGTGGAACGTGGGGAGGAAGCCTGGCCACCTGGGCTTGGTACCAGGGCCCCAGACCATGGCGCATCCTCTTGAATTAGGAGCAGAACTCCTGACTTGGGAGCCCTAGACAGCGGGTTCAAATGAAGGCACTCAGCACTGCGGGCCGTGACGGGAGGACCCTACGTCTCTGGTGACAGCAGCAGTCGGGGCTGTGGGAAGGCCGGCGATGGGAGTCCGAGCTGGAAGCAATAAGGAGAGACTTAGGGTTTAATCTAAGCTTGAGGAAGCAGAGACAGCAAGGTGTAAAATTCAAAGAGGAGAAAAGACAGCACACTAAGCAGGAAGGGTACTCTGTGATTCGGGGAGAATACGGAAGCAGAGGTAGGGTCCTAAGAGGGGGTGGGGAGGAGAGGGATTGGCGGAGCCAGAAAAGCGGGTCAGCTTGTCAGCCGACGAGGGAAAAGGGCGGCATATTCGTTGGATGTGAAGTGTAGGCCCTGGATTGCCTGACATTGAAAACCGGCTCCGCACTTCCCGTGAGTGATCGCAGGAGTAGAGGCCTGGAACTCCTTATCCACCTAAGGGGCATAATGAAAGCATCTTTTCTTAAAGAGTTATTATGATGATTAAATGACCCGTGTATGCCATGCACTTAGAATTGTCACAGGTAATTGAGAGTCACGAAGGAGTCTAAGGAGGCAAGGGACAGAAGAAAGGAAATACCCAGGGAAGTCAGTCGGTGCCTGGGTGTAGGGTGTCTGGAGAGCGAGTAGAGTGGAAAGGGGGTGGCCAGGAGGCTGCGCCAGTCCCCGCCCCACGCGGGCTGCAGGAGCCATGACCTAGACCGGGTCTCGTCACAGCAGCAGGACGGCAGGACTGGCATTGGCGTTTGCAAGGGGAAAGAATTGTAAAGCACGAGCAAAGAGTTGGTGCCGAATCCACAGGCTGTTCGGAGACAGTCTGGCTTAGCCTGCCTCGTGGGGGACCTCAGCCTTCCGCACCATTGGACTAAGACAACTGTAAGATTAAGAGTCCGGGCAGGAGGTGATGGCCTATTGAAAATGACTATAAGTTTTGGAATAAGAAAAAGAATAAAGTAAAATGTTTAACTCTGGGTGCCACCTGTTCTGAATGGCTTAAGAAAGTTGCCAGCCTGACCCAGGAGTTCATACTCCTGAGATCTCTTCAAGGACTAAGGTGCTCTGATTTTGTCTAACCAATATCCTTTTACATAGTTTAAAAGCAGAGGAAGTATGGTGGCGAGGAGAAGATATGATTGGAGCAAAACCTATAGATGTCGCTATGGCAAGAATTCTCCACAGCCTCCTGCACTCCATCTTCCTCGCAGCAGCGCACCCTGCCAGCTCCATTCGCCATGAAGATATTGCGGTTTCCCGGGGGAATCATTGCCTTTAAACAGGATGCACTCTCTGCCTCACAGGTCTTCCCTTCCTTCCCCCTCCACCGCCACCTAGAAAACTCTTTTCATACTTCGAGGCTAATTAAGGAACTACCTCTCCAAGGGGGCCTTCCCTGATGTACGGACTCCACACCCATTTCCTGACCCTTGCCTTGCTCTGTGCCTGGGTAGCTGATGCCCAGACGGTGCATCACACAGGCTCCTTTGACAGCTGATTTCCACCTGGGGTCTGCTGATGGAGATGTCAGCAGGAGATCGGAAGGCGGAAGCCAAAAGAGATTGGAGTATTTCTTTTTCTGCTCCCCCTGCTACCTTAGCAGCACATAGCTGATATCTAGCAGCAGCCACCCCCCTCCAAGGCTGCACCCCGCAGCTGGCAGCGCCTCCTCCATAGGGCTGGTTCTCCTGGGGTCGTATGACCACTTCTTGACCCTCCAGCCTAGGATGTTAAGAGCTTCCCATGATTGCCGGACTCTGGGAGCCTTGACATCTTTTCGGCTTCCTTGACTTTGCCCATGCCTCTCTAAAAAGTTTCTTCCAGAAAATTTGCTCAGTTGAAACATCTAAGGTGATATCCTGCCAGGAGATTGACCTCGTCATCCCCCTCTTGAGCATCTTCTTTGTACCCTTCCTTTTTTTTTCTCCTGTAGCAGCCCCTTCTCATGTCCGCGCAGCAAAAGTGACAGGGTAAGGCATTGGCGAGCTCGCTAACCCAGCTCTCCTTTGGGGTTGCTGGCTCTTTAAGTACATGTCGGGGATCGCTATGCCTGGCACATGGCATTCAGTGAAAACCCACGTCCGCTCATTTCTGACTTGCAAGTTCTGAATCAACGCCGTACGTTAAACAGTACGTTAAAGACGATGGGATCCAGGTTCCTCACTGGAGGACGAAGGGCGTCACAACAAGGGAAGGAGAACAACTGGCGTGGACGCTGAGGTGGTGGTGGAA